>PPHD01007425.1:0-23102 GCA_002909625.1 Bambusicola thoracicus
CACCTTTTTCTCAGTAACTGAATGAATGCTATAGAGAAAGCAGGGAAAGTAGTTCTAACTTTCACTGCCATCAAGTATATTTTAAACTAACCATGGTTGCTTTAGCAATGCATATTTGGTTATTATGATGAAGAACCCTTAATGGAATTGCAGAAGTTTCCAAATATGATAAGCCAGTTCTTGCTTCCACACAGGAGCTGAGAATTTTGAGTTAATGGTTTGTTCTTTCTTATTCCCATCCAGCCATCATGTGAAGTCTTCCCACTCACTTGGTTTTTGTGGGCTAACATTCACCACGTTTGGCATTCATCTCACCTAACCGCAGTTATTCAAAAATTACATGGTTATCTGAGTAGTCTGGGCCACCTCTGTAGTCAGGGGTGAGACTCGGGCAGGGTGATTCATTCCATCCTCCAGGTATCACCCTCTAGAAGTGCCCGAGTCTCCACAGGGAGACAGATGGCTAAGGTTAGGTGAGGTGAACCTCAGCCCCAGTGTTCAGCAATAACTGCTTGGCTTGTGCCCAGGACACCTGGGGTTCCCTGGGGAAATCACCCATCCAAACGCTGGTTAGAACTTGCACCTTTTAGCATCCAAAATTAAAAGAGTTTATACACTTTATTTCAGTTCAGTAAAGTACGTTTTGAACGTAACAGAAAAGATTTGCCCTGTGTTTGACCTACAAGCTTCTGCACAAATACAACTTTAAATATCATATTCAATATTTTTGAAGATGTCTGTGTGAACATGCACATTTTTTCTTCATAATAATATTCAAATATATAGTTCCCTATGATATTTTATTCCTAAAGTCCTGGCAATATGCTCAAAGCTTTACAAAATACAGATAAAGGCAATTCCTGTCAGAAGGAGGTTGTTGCACAGATGAATGTTAGATTCATAGGGAGTGAGAGACCAAAAGATCCTGGTTTCACTGTTTGTTTTTTAGCCTGATTTCCCTAGAAAATGAGGATTGTGTGTTGCCCTGTGTGTGGGTGAGGTGAGGTGAATAGCTGTCCTCTCAGCGACTTTTGAACTGGTTGGCCAGCTTCAGCCAAATGTAGCCAAAGGGCATGTGGTCTCAAGAGAAATTTCTCATAAGAAAAGGCTGCTATTTAGGTAAGAGCATGCAGGAAGTACAAGGCAGTATTAGGTGCTAGAGGATCTGCATGGGACTCTTATGGGGAAATCAAATAGTGGAGAGAACATCAGTTGTCAGTGGTGGTGTGCTAATCCCTAGCGGACTGGGCAGGGAGGCCTATATGAAGCAATGTTTTGCCAATATCACTGCAGAGGAAAAAAATTATTTTATGCTGTAGTGGCCTTTATCTTGGAGTTTTCCTTAGGAAGGGAAGATTTGAAGAGTTCTCAAAAAGTGAGGGAGGATCTTGACTGTGTGGACAAAGCTCACTGACTGAAGAAAGGAGCAGTGAAGACAGAAACAAGAGATGAAGCTGAGGATTGACAGAATGAAAATGTAAAAACAAAGAGGAATTTAATATTCCTACAGGCCTCCACCATTTTCCATGTGCAGAAGTATCTATCTTTTCCAATAAATGTTGTGTTACAATTAACACTTTTTTCTTAGATATTATGTTCTTGGTTAGTCTTAGCTGTTGAGGGGACCTCTGGTTAGGAGTGCACTGCACTTATAGCCCCTAGTAACCTTGTAGAGAGGAGAAAACTTCTCCTCTGCTCTGACATTGTTTCCAAGATATAGCTTTATCAGGTTATGAGAACTGGTGGGTATAATTGTCAGAAGTAGAGCCGAGAAGTATTTGTCAGTCCTGGCAGACACAGGGTGCAAACTGTTTTCTTCCTTGCTCGCTGGTGGTAAGAATTAGGAGTATCTATATCAGATATGGAGCATGTACCTGATGTACACGGGCTGCTCTGAAAGTAATTCCTCCTATTTTATTCTGTTGGCCCACAACATAAGAGGCAGATGTTGGTGATATATATGGCAGTAGAGGCTGAACCTACACACCAATATTCCTTTACATTTTGTTGCTGTGTGACAGATGACAGCAGAGGGGCAGTCTGACAAAATAGCGGCTGACATGGAAATGCATGTGGAGCAAAGGTGTGTCACTGAATTCTCCATGAGGAAGAAATGGCACCTGCTGGCATTCACTGATATGTGATGAACAGTGGTGGAGACCAAACAGTGCAGGTTGTGAGTGGTGTGCTTTAGCAGTGGCAACAGTGACATGAAAGACAAGCCATATTCCAGATAGCCGTGCACAGCTGTCACATCACAAAATGAGCATCTCCATCAGCTCATCGACATGAACTGGCTAGTGGTGGTGACTGTTGAAAAACTGTTTTGTAGCCGAGACTTTGGTCTATCAAATAGTGTTACTGTACTCTTTGTATCTTTTGTAGTTTCCATGGAAATAATTACCAGGCATTAGTTCTCACATGATCTACATGCATGATGTCTTTTTTGATCCTACACAAAGACTTCTATACCTGCTCTTTGCTATTCTGATGATAAGAAGAGAGGGGGTAGGTTTCTAATTTGATTGCTTAGCTGGAGATTTTCTTATTATTTTTTCTTGGTCTTTCTCAGCACAGGGACTACCTGTGATTTAGGTTGTTGAACTGGATGAGATGTTCTGCCCTCTGTAAAGCCTCAGCTTTCCCCGATGGCTCTGGATGACCTGCTCAGGGTGCTCTGTGAATCTTTTTCCAGCCCAGACTGTGGCATTTTAGTCAGTCTGTTTTCTCTGTCTTGCTGCTGTTTCGGATGTTGATCTTCCCAAGAAGCCTTTCCACAGAAAGCTGAGAGAGAAAGAGACACTATGGCAGTGACTGTGAATGTTTTTGGTATGCCTACCCAATTGCTCTGCAGCGACCTCTGGAGTGGTGGAAGTTTCCTGATTAGTGGAAGAACAGATTGGACTGCAGACTGTAAGGAGCAGAACTGTCTACTTCTCTGTTCCCTCCTCCCTCGAGTCATACCTTGGGTGATAACCCAAGATCATATCAACCAGGGCATGCTGCGCATGCAATCAGTGAGGTATATTGTTAGTTCTCATCTTCCTCTAGAACATGAGATACCGGCCACTAGACTTGATTTACAATTACATGGCAAATCCTACAGCATATTCCCAGGACCCCAGGAGTGATAAGTCATTTGAGTTGTATTTTTAATAGATTGTTATAAATCATTTTTATACTGCCGTAATTGAATAAGGTGCTTTAGAGAAACAGAAGATTGTACATTCCCTGCCCCTAGGAGGTTGCTTGCTAAGTACATCTTGAGGTACAAAAGGTACTTTGTGTAATTTTATGCAGTGCAAGCCCTTGCTACTAATGACAGTGCTCTAAATGTGGCCCATATCCTGCAACAACTTAATATGTGCTTAACACGTGCCTTCGGATGAGCATGATGATTCATGCTGAAGAACACAAAAGACTGCCTTGTCGGCTGCTCCACCTGCCCTTCTGCCAGAGTTCTGCCCTGCCACTGAGTCAACACATGCAAGGGTGTGCCAGCTTCAGAGCTGCCGCACCTCACAGCCCAACACACTAGATCAGGACTTATGAGCATCTGTGCTGGGTCAGACCAGAAGTTCATCTAGCTCACAGTCATCGTGTTTCTGACAACGAGCTGGGAAAGAGCAGAAGGAATAGGGCAAACACAAAATGACTCATACTCTGGTGTATTATCCCAGCTTCTGACAAAGAGCATTTTAGGAACCCTGTTTGTGAGCCAAACCCTGTTTAATGAGCTGATGTATCTCTCTTCTATGAGTTTAAGTTTAAACTGAAATCAAATATAGTTACCTCATGGTCATATTCCAGCCTGGTTAATTCCATTCTGTATTTTCAAATTCTCTGGACACATCTTCAGATAAAGCATTCAAGCCCTAAAACTGTGGTGTAGTGTTTGCCAGTGCAGTTTCATAGAAGCTGCACTCCACCCCAGAGATAGGTGCATTTTGTTGGTAAGTGATCCTTAGATTTAAATAATCTATAATACTTTGGAGTGCTTTTTGGGCTTGTAAAAGGTGTTATACAAATCAATGAATAATTTTCACCCACCATTGTTTGTAATATATTCTTACTCTTCAGCTGAAAACAAAATTTCTTTTCCTATTGATTTTCTTCTTTTATGTTTGGGCAAATTGATTTTTCCTTTTCCTAATGGAGCAGAAACGAAGATATCTGGATTTCAGTTACTTCTCTCTTTCTGCTTCAGCATCATTTAGGATATCAGAAGGCATAAAAACAGCTCTAAGGAATAGTATTCATTCATTAACTTCAAGGGAACTGACACAATTTCAAGATAGAGTGGGTTTTTTTGTTTGTTTGTTTGTTTTTGTTTTTGTTTTGTTTTGTTTTTAATTTCATCCGTGGATTTGTAGCTGTTCTCTAAACACATATTAAGGAGACAAGTATAAATATAATGTTATGACTGTGGAGGGCAAAGTGGGGAAATTAAGCACAGTTTAAGGTGGGCCAAATTGTTGGACACCAGAAGAAACATTTGGATATCACTGAAGATGTGAACAGAATTTAGCAGTGTTTTGAGGATGTGCTTCCATTTTTGCTCGCTGCAGACCTCCTAAGTCTGTCTGCAAGATAAGTACTCTTCTGGTGTTTTCAGCACAGCTTTGGTCAGGACAAGTCACAATTCTCTTGAAATACCCCATTTCTGTCAAAGCATCAACCTCACTTGGGGGCTTGATTTTGTTAGATGCCAAGCACTCCTTTCCATTTGGGAGATTAGAGATTCTTTGAGTAGCTGAGAAGTGATGTGACCTGAGAACTGCAATCTTTAGCCTGAAAAGGTTGTGAAAGACTAGATTATCCCCCAGAGTAAAAAGCCATATCTGAATGCATCTTCTGAATCAACATTCATTGAAAAACTCAAATATGATTGGAGGCTTAACAGCCAGTGAATATATATAATATTTCAGGCTACAGTAGAGAAAGAGATTAGAGAATATTGAGATAGACTAAGAGTTTTTTAATTCATTAGGCCTTATTAAATTCAGGCCAGGATGCTCAGCGAACTGGCTGAAACAATCCCAGGATGTTCAGTATTTATCCCCAGAAGTCATGGAGAACAGTCAGGTTCTGGAACACGGAAAAGGGGCAGAGATAATGTCTATCCATAACAAGGAGAAAAAGACAAATCTAGGGATTTGTAATCAAGTCAACTACCTGCCTGTACATGGAACGATCAAAGGATTGATCTGTAAGCACCTTGAAAATGTTACAAGGTTGTGCACGAAACAGCTGGCACCAATCTCTTCCTTCTGTGACAACGCGAAAAACCTTCTGAGTAGGAAAAAGGCATTGGATGTTGCATGTCCTGATTTTAATGAGACTTTTGATACTGTTTTACAAGACAATGTCATAAGCAACATGGAGAGAACAACAAGGAGAATCTGTCATTTTATGACAGTGCAGGACTAAGCGGCAAGCTGTGGTCAAAGAGCAGTGATTGCCAGTGATTAACTGTGAAACTGAAAGGGGATTTTGAGTGGGGTTCTTTGGGTTCTGTGTTAGGCAAGTGTCATGTATGTATTTTTTTTTAATAGCTAGCATGGTGGAAAAGAGGTTTCTTGCTTGGTTTGTGAAGTAGGATGAACTGCAGGCAGGGAGGAGAATGTATTCAGAGTTAGCAATAATCTGGACAAATCAGAGGAGGGTCCTGAACAGAATAGTGTGAGGTAAGGAGGACAAATGCAAACTTCTCTACTGAGGTAGGAATACTCAACACTATTAATGAAAGAACAGGAAATTACTGGCTAAGCTTCCTGGAGAGGAGTATCTGGGTCTCTGTATAGATCATTTTAGAATAGGTTTCACATGAAATGGGTTACACATTCAGTAGGATCACTTGGTTGCGATAAACTAGAAATAAGATCCTTGAGAGAAGAGCGAACAAACTTAGCCTGAAGAGGAGGGGAGGAACAAGTTAAGTTTTGAAAGACAAATGGAAAGAAGAAAGAAATAACCTGTCCTCTTTGTCTACTGGGACAAGGGGTACTGGTCTTGTACTGCAGTGAGAGAGACATAGCTTAGATGCCAGCAGGATCCTTCTACTAGTGATAATGGCGAAACGGAGAAATAGGCTGCTTGGAAGCTTACCAAACAAATGTTAGATGGATATCAGTCTAGGATAACGTGGATCTTATTCATCTTGACTTTTGGAGATGGAGATGGACTAGATGACCTCCTGAGGTGCATTTCAGTTTCAATTTCTTGAACTTAAGCATCTTTTAATTTCATTTTCATTCATTTCATTTTAATTTATTTTCATTTTAGTGCAGATAAGCCTTCCTAATTTACAAAGAACTAAGATTTCCTCTGTTCCTCAGTATCTTACAGAATACTGTTAGCATTTAGCATCAATTAAAATGGCAAAGCCTTACAATTCACTCTCCACCTTTGCTCAGCCTTATCCATTACTCTTGAACCAGTTAAATAAATATGGTTTAACTGCAGTCTACTGAATAAATGTTCTCTTTTCCTTTCTCTGTATGTGTGTCTATACATATATAATATCTCTCTATATATATTTGAAATTATGATTCCATTTATCCTAAGTTTCTGGAACTTATTGATTTTTTTAACAGTGTTTAAATTACATCCACTTTCATGGAGACAAATCTGTTGAAGAATTAAACAGCAAAGTTTGCTCCAATCTATAAACATGACAGGGGGATGATTTCCTCTCATTTGCTAAATATACAGCTCCTTAGTTGGAGACATAAATAAGAATGTTGCCTAAGTAGGTCAGATTTGAGCTAGGGCTTTTCAAAAGACATGAAAGCAACCACCGTGAATATACACTTCAAAGCCAGAACCCATTTTTTTGTGCACATTTTGTTCCCGAGAAGTTTTCCATCTGTTCTAATGTCATGGCTTTGCCACAGTGGCTCGTCCTCAGACTCCGTATCTCTGGCAACTCATATGCTTTACGTTTTAATGCGGCAGGTAAAGGAGATAATTGGAAGACCTTCAGAGCCGCGGGATGGAGGTGGGAGGAAAGGGGGAATCTTTCACTTCTAAATGGAGACGAAGGACAGACATCCTCTGCTCCTTGTTGTTAGTTATCTAGTTTGATTGGATGCCAGGAGCTGAAAGGAGGGAACGTGCATTTAAAAGGCTCTTCTAGGAGCAAATCTGAAATTAAAAGAGATAATATTTATAGAGGTTAGTGAAGTTCACTTCACCCCATTCTCTGTAGCAGTGCAGTTCCAATTTCAAGATTCTTGATGGATTTAAACCCTTTTTTCATCAGCAATAGTCCAACATGATCTGCCTGTCACTTTTTCAAACGATGCCTTTCTGACTTCTCCAAGAAGCTCTGAAAGGGGAGGAAGCTTCCTCGCTAATATGTCACTCAACCCACCCACCCAGACACCCACAGCTTGTCTGAAGCCAGCATAAAAAATAAAAAATAAAAACCACACTGGATTGTAGCCGAGCTGAAGAAAGCACTTCTTTAAATATCAGGGAGCACTGGTCTTAGGGCTGAAGCCAGGTATGAAACAACTACTTGCTGATATCTCAAGCCAGCCCTCAGTCTTAAGAAACAAGGTGAGCTGCACTTTTGCTATTTTACCTGCAGATCGGTGACAACCTTACTGTCTGTTGTGTTTACACAAGACCTTTTATTCATTTGGATTGCAGAGTACCTGCCAATCTTACAGGAACTGCTGGGTCACCGCTGGGTGTCATGTGACTCACATGTAGTCCTGCGCAGTTGTTGATGCCTCTCTAATGGAGAGCAGGGACAGGTAGGACACCCAGGGGCTGAAGGGCTCTACATGGAGCAGACTGCTGTGCCTTGGCTGATGCCGCAGTGCAAAAGATGAAGCAAAAGGCAGGGAATGTGGCAAGGAACCAGGGGTTAGAACCCAGGGATTGCTGGGGAAACAGGAGGACTGTGAACCTAAAGACCATGTTCATGTGCCTGAGGAAGTCTGTAGTTCACAGCAATGGGCAGAATGGCTGAGGGGGCCTGCAAGTCCTGGCCCTAGGAGAAGGTTTGCACCAGCCGTATTGTGTCTTTGGCATGCTGGCCATGCTTAGCGCCTAGGGAGCAAAACCTCTTTCTAAATGTCTAAAGAAGGTCTTCTGGGTCTATCTGAATCTTCACACCCTGAGAGCTGATAACATCCACCATTATCCCCACCATCATTGCAGACAACCCTGAGACAACTGGGTGCATTTTGTACATAAACACTCAGACACACAGCAACTTTTTGGGCAGCATTTGTGTTTGCTGGTCTCTAGGGAGAGGGCAATTTGCCCTTCTTCATTTTTCTCAAAGTGTCTTTAATACACTCCTAGCAAACATATGAAACACAGTCAGGATTCAGAGCAGGATGGACAGTCACCTGGTTCACAGCAACACCTGGCAGCGGGTATACCGCCATATACAAATAAATTAATATTTTACCAATGGAATTAAGAATTTGCTTCAAAGGGCTCAGCAATTAAGAGCAGAATAAATATGAGTCATCTGTCCAGCAAAGGCTGTGCCAGATGCAGATGCAAAGTAATTCTGCATGCTAATACCACTTATGCAACATTGGTCCTATGGCAGGGAACATTTGCTGTCAGTTTGTGAGGAGATACATGCACACGCACGCAGATGCAAGAACATGGATATAATTTGGGTTGTTCGGTTTGCTGATCTGTCAGCTATTCCTCTCAGGGCATTTTTAATAAGCCTCAAGGTAATTTGGAGGCTTACAAACTTTAACTTTTGGCCCAGAGAATATCAATGTAGGCACAGAATATAAAGCTGGCTAAAAACTGAGAGTTTGGTTGGAAGAAAATGCTATTGATTTTTCCTGGAATGTGTATAAACACAAGCAAACCATAGGAAGGAGAAAGGAATTCCTGGCAGTTCCATAGCTTCTACCACTGCTCAGTGGGACAGAGAGCAATGTGAGATATAACCCATCAGTGAACTGCCCAAGGCCAGGGGCTCCAGGGCAGTGCTGTACGAGAAGAAACCCTGAGAGCTGAACTCATGTCCCAAGTCCCTAAGCTCATCTTCAAAGGTGGAGTGAGGTTCCTGGAGAGCTGAGGTGGCCACTAGGTTTCGGAAGGCAAACCTAGGAATGAATTGGTACTTTTTGGTAACAAAATTTCTGAGTAGCTTTACTTCAGAAGACTTTGGCATTGTTCTGTTTTCACTGTGGGCTGGGAAAGCTGCTAAATCCCTGTTTCTGGAATTCCTTGAAGTTCTCAGATATCCCAATCTCTGTTGGAGTACCAGAGTATTTGGAGGTGGTTTCGTTGATTTGAAACAGTGACAAAAATACTCTTTGCTCTGAAAGTGCTATTGCAGATGATTCCTCAGGTGATGTCTGTAGCCAGGCAGAGACCTAATCGTGCTTAGGAATAACCCCACAGCACGAAGCTGGTGTCATTTGTACCACCACTGAAGCCTGTGTGGCAGAAGAGCTGTTTGTTAGGCCTTCTGAGGGAGACTCTGAGGTCCTGGAAAACAGGGTCGGCCTTTTTTAGTGATGGTTAAACACAAGAGCTGCTAGGTGTATGAGTGGGGAGGTACTGAACATATCAGATGCCTCAGGCTACTTGTAACAAAGTAGTAGTAGTGGCAGTCTTTGTGGTGCTGTGGTGTGACTTACCAAGATATTTTCTATGCTTACCATTTCATTTACCCTCAGTTCATTGTACTGTTTGGGCAGTCCAGATCAGGCGATCTGTCTACATGGGAAGAGGTATGACTCAAGAAACCTTTGTCTAGGATCTTGTGGAAAACGCACATTGTTTGGAACATGATCAGTTATGAAAATGAAAGAGGATTAAAGAATTTCTTTTTGCTTGCTTGCTGATGGGTACGTGTCTCATCTTCTTCATGCTATTTCAGTAAAAAACACCTGGAAATTAATTGTGGGTTTGAGGATTCGGGGAAAGGAAAATGAGCTGCCGATGCTGAAGGCAGCCGGGTTGAGTAGCAGGGGACTGCAACGTGCTGCTGCTTGCCAAGGCACTGCTGGGACATCAGCGAACCAAGGAGCATAGAGGTCAGGGCTATTAACTCTGTGTGTTGTATATGTGAGTGAGAGTGGGGCCATTTCATACCCAGCAATTAAATTTTTACAGTATTTTGCTGATTTTTTTCATCTTCCTTTTTAATAAGGAGGATTCACCTTTGGTGAAGGATAGCTCTAAGAGGAACCAAGTATCATCACACCACTGGATCTAGCATGGATCTTGCTGAATTCAAGGGAATGGTCCCACAAACAAACTCACGGACTCAGGGTCAGCTTTTTGGTATGACGGATACCTGGCTTCTTTGCTTTGCCACTCAGCTTGCTTGTGAAATGCATTGGCTGTGAGCACACCGAACATCACAGTGTGAAATAAATTCCAACTCCTAAGATGTCCAGCTTTAAAATCTGCCAGCAGCAAAATGTGGAGTAATGATGATTAACTTGCAGGAGGGCAGGTTCTCTCATTTCAGCTCACGTTGGGCTCTACAGGGGCTTTGGTGTGAGGGGCTGGAAGCGCTGCTGGGGGGCACATGGGCTGGTGGTGGGCCCTCAGGACCAACGGCTTCCAGGAGGGAGTGAATAAAAGGGCACTTCAGTGCCTTCTGGACTCCTCCTGCACCTCCAATCGTCGCAGCTGCTCAGAGAGGCTGTCAAGTCAGAAGTTTGCTTCTCCTGAGTGCTTGCTGTAAACAGTACATGCAGTCGTGTTGATTATACACCAGTATGCCAGGCTAACTATAGCACAGTAATTAAAGGGGTGAGAACATTTTGGAGTACTTTCTGCTGCTTGTTGTGTGCGTAATCCCCCTGTGTTTGGCAATAAATAGAACTTTTAAGTTTAATTAATACACACTTGGCTGGCTATCCACTTCGAGCACACTCTGGTGGCCTGAGACGTACCCACCTAGGCGCAGTGTTGGCGGCAGGGCGGCTAAGACAGCGAAGTTGCATAGGGCAGTCCCCAGCAGGCAGCACAGCTCAGTGTCCTGGGGAATGGGGTCAGTGGGCACTGACACCTGGGTGCAGAGGGAGGAGACAGGGGAAGCAGTCTGTTTGTCCCCCAAATGTGAAGCAGTTCTAGTTTCCTTCTGAACATGGGGTTTCCTCACTCATGGAGGGAGTGCCAGAAGGTCAGATGAGTCTTGAGAGATAAACAGGGTCTCACTTCTCTTTCCCTCTTCAACTTCTTTTGTGTAGGGCACTTTAAGCCATTGATTTAAAGATCTTTTTATTATTGTTATTTTAGCAGAAACAACAAAAACACAACAAAAAAAGGGTTTTGGATCAGATCAAATATACATTCTTTCCCTCCTCCTCCCCTCCTGGGATGAAACAAACAAACAAATCATACCATTTAGCACAATTGTGTCATTTGCCCTGAAACAAGCCATTTCATTCAGTGCACTTTCTGAAAACCAGAGGCAAGGAACAGCGAGAGCTTCACAGAACTACCAGAGGAGCTGATGCAGCCTCATCTCTGGCAGGCACTCACTTATTTATCTGAGGTGGTGGGGAGTCAGCAGGAGCTTTCTCAGGCCCCCCAGCTTCAGAACACACCCTAGGCTGACATTTAGGGAATTTTTCAGTGGGCGGCTGGGCAGGTGAAAGAGTGAGCTGGTTTGCAGCACAGAAAGGAGGTGGAGGGAACAGGAGTGAGGGTCAGGGAGGACGAGGGAAAGATTTAACTCCAACTGGGGAGAAATATTGGTAATGAACTGGGTTTTCGCTGTGGTACCTTTTGCTTTTCTCTTTCTCTTTCTCTTTCTCCCTGATATTTTTCCACTGATTTCCCTGCCTCTCCCTGTCTTTTGCCCCATGCCTTCTCATCTCTTATTCCCAGTCCTTTTTTAGTTTCTTAGCCTTTCCTCTTGGCCAGATGCTTAGATCTGGGAAGCCAAATTGGTAGTCTAGGGTGCAAATCACCTTCTCACACTTCCTAGGGCTTAGCATGTTTGTGGCTGTGTGTTTCGAAGACCATAAGGTACCTACACCCAGGGGAACACCACGCTCTCCCTGCTTGGCACAGCCACATCCAGAAATCAGCAGATTCAATACAGAAGTCTCCATGTCAGGGTGCATGGGCCTGTGCTGTGTAACTAATTAATGCACTCCCACTGCGGAAGTGCTCTGAGAGATGAACTCCTGTCCTCTGCATGCCTGCTTCCCGCATTCAGGAGCACAGAAGGGACGTGTCACATCTTGTGCATCTCCTGGCCTGTCATCATGCCTGGCTGCAAGAGCCAGCTCCTCCTTACTGACACGGGGCAGCTGCCTGCTGTACCTCTTCCTTCGGACTTCCTTGTGATACTCAGTCATCGCCTGCTGTACAAGGCACTGGGTGCTTGTTAGAGCTGTGCTTTTTTTTCCTCATAGAAGAGAGCCCCTGCACATCAATGACCAAAGACACCTATGTGCTTCTCTTTTACATTGTGAACACTTTCTGCTCTGCACACAAAATGTAGCTTCTTTTTTCTAAGTCTGTCTGTTTTCCTCTCTGTCAGGAATTTATTTTTCATACTGAGGCTCTGGCTTATTGTACCTTCTTTAGAACAACGCCACTCAAGAGAGGAAAGAGCCCAATTCCTAGATTACAAGCTGCACATTATTTTAATTTAAACCTGCCTCCTGTTGCAACAGAGAATCAAGGTGTTAGTGTGTAAAGTGTTTTGGGAACCTTGTGATAAAAGACCCTATAAAAATATAAATGTAAGCAGATGGCAGTCCCAACCTGCCTGTTAGAAGCAACACATGATTTCACAGAAAAGGGTGCAAACTCTATTGTTGTCTTGGGCAACAACAAATGTACACTTTGACAGAGCTTCCTTGTTTGGTTTCTTTCTAATATAGACCTCTCTATTTCTGATCGAGTTGCATAAGCCTTGGAGCCAAACTAAATTGTCTGGGCTGCAGCTTCAAGCTGTGTCAGGCATTCTGTGCCTGTTCAGTATGGAGTCCATGACTGTGGCATGAAACTGATGGCAAAGCACCATCCAGCTGGATATGGCATTGCAAGCTGTGGATATGGCTGTATCTGATTGCTTTGATGCTGATGTCTTCTAGCAGAGAAAAGTTCCAAATGGCAAATTCCTGGATGTAATAATATCTGTTAGCAGTTTGTGGTTAAGATCAGTCTGGGACATGATATACAGAAAAGTAAAGTGAAAACTACTGAGTGAGACATGCAGAGATGTTTTTGCTGAGGAAAAGAGAGAGCTGATCTTTTTCCACTCTTGACTGTTCTTCTAAACACTTTTTTTTCCCAAAGGATGGATTTTCTCTTTATCTAACTTGGCTTTTTTCCCTGCTGTGAAATGTTTTGGGTCAGGCGATATTTTGCTGGGCTTTAGAAAACTGCTAAGAATTAATTAATCTGTAATTAAATTAATGGAGAAGAGACACACAGAACTGTTAATAGAATTATGTCCTCAAAAGGAACAAAAATAAGACAGTTTCCTTTCATTTTTGTTTTATTTATTTATTTTTTTACAGTTTGTGGTCTGACAGATTTCTGACCAAGTTCAAGCTGAGACAAAGTGCATGTGGCAAAAGTTGGAAGTGTTGTAATGCTGCCTACTGTGATTTGTATAAACATTTAGGATCCCCTGGAGAGAAATGTAATCCAGGGTTCCCTGCTTACACAGAAACACAATATAATATTTGAAAGAAAGGAAACATCTTTAATTGGATTTGTACTGACTATTTTTGAAATACAAAGATGACACTTTATCCAGTAAGCTACAGATTTGTTTGCAGTCACAGGGAACAGGCAGGCCTCAAATTAGCTACAGGACAGGCCTCTCACTTGTTCCATGAGTCAAACAAAATGCTGAAGTTAAAAAGAAAATTCTAATGATAAGACAGGCCTATAAGACTCTAGACACACGCTTCTCTAAGTTTATGCAAATCAGACTAAATGGCTCATGTGATTTCCTCGTGTATCCCTCAACTGACAAAAATATGAAAGGGAAAATGGTTAATGGTTTGTCTTCCAACTAGAAATTTGCTCCGAGATGGCTTGACTACTGATGTTGCTTTCTGTTGCTCTCTTAAGAAGGTGGTGCCAGGCTTATTCCCTGTGGAAGCTGTCTCAAGACCAGCTATTGCACTATGAATCCCTTCTGCCTTGGAGGATAGCCTGCCCTGGTCTTAGCATCCGTCATCCTGCAGCCAGCAGGAGAGGGGCAACTCCTGGCACTGCTCATATTTTCATGCTGGACTGTCCCCTTTTTTTTATTATACTAAAGGACAGGAAAGGAATGTGCCATGGTTTCATTACTTTTGAGGAGGAAAAACAGCAACAAAGAAAAGAAAATAGCACTCCAGCGCAAATATCCAGATTTGCAACATCCCTTGGCTTTTGTATTAACAGAAGTGTGATACTGGAGGCTTTTATTAATTGAATAAATCCTAGTTTTATTTTTCTTTTCAAAACCATTATCATATATATGTATTTTTCCTTCTTTGCATTGAAATTGGTGAGGTTCATCAGTACTGGCAACAGGCCTGATGTTGTCAAGTGCTGCACTCCCCTTAACATCAATAGAGGCTGAAGAATAACCAAACTTGATGCAAGAGTAGGCCTCAGAGGAGACTGCCCTGAAGCAAATAAAAATTACATCCTCTATCGTTGTCTGTACTTATTATTTCCAAGTATTCAGATAATTTTAAGATGTATATATGAAAGGAAAAGATACAAACTCAGCTTCACTCTGTCTATCCTTTGACACATAATGGATATCCCAAAATAAGGTATATTGCCACTTAGGCCTTCTTTTATGTAGCTAGTGAAATAAATGTATATCTTCATAGGAGAATTAAAACTGTGAAAGGTATGAAAGCCCCGGTGAAGAGGACTGTTGCCTCAGTGACTTGGGTGTCTATAAACCTAATGTAGGTCTCTTGTCCAAGTGTTCATGGTTAGGAGGGGTGAGTCTAGTCCATATTCACTGAGATGATAATGAAACTTAGGACAGGACAATTTGTAAATGATAATATCCTTTAATTTCTATTTAAGAAAGGTGTGCACTTGAATGGTTCCAGTAACTGTGTTTGCTTGAGCTGTGAGCCTCTGAAGTCAAAAACAATGTAGCCAACCAAAAAAGAATGATTTTTGGGAGGGAATCCCAGAGAACGGGATTTTAGTGGGGACAAGAAGAGGCAGTGTGGGAAAGAAGAATAAGAGTAAGGTCTTGGAAGAAGGGACAAGAAAGTTAAGCTGAATATACCTAACTGACATATTAGTAAATGCTAATGGCCACAACACCTCTTCATTTAGGACCTCAAAGAAAAGTTGTTTTAGAGAAAGAAAATAACTTCTCTTGAACATGAATGATGGTCCCCTCCTAACCTATGCTTTTGAGTCAAAGGAGAGAAACAACTGCTTTTAAGGAAACGCTCAGCAGTTCACCTGAGCTATTTAGTGTCTGTTCAGGAGTGAGATGACTCCTACCTTGCCTGTTTCTTTCTGTTGATGAAAATAGAGTGCTGTTAACTGAGACTGTGAATCTACAGTTTATCAGATGCTATCAAGCAATCTGTAAACACGCATTCACCTCCCAATAGCTAACTAAACTGCCAAACAAGTATTTTCTCAACAGATTTTGTTTCTGCATAATGTGAGTAGGACTTTTAGGGGATAGAGGAGACTTGCAAGGCCGATATATTTAAGAAAAGATTAAATGAGATATTTTTGGTAAATTGCATTTCCTCGTTAGTCATCACATCTCTTTTCATTCTGAGAAACTACCCTCTTCAGATGTGTTCATTTTATTTGGCAGAAGTGCCGATAACTCCAGATGTTGCTGATTCTTTTTCAGTTCATTGCCTCAGGAAACTGCAGTTGCACCTGAGAGAAAATAGAAGCCAACCTGGAAGAAAAAGAAAAGACATATATAAAGCTTTACTAGAGGGAAAGGAAAATCTGGTTAATTTATACGCTTTGGATGATCTCTAATTGTTTCTTTAAGATGAATTAAAAGTCTTTTTATTCACAAAGAGCTGAGTTCAGGACCATATATGTTTCCTATTAGAATTGAAAACATCAGCGATTAAGAGTTGCATTTTCTATTTCCTCATAAGGACTTACTACTGCAATGGAAAACAGATTACTAAATGTAGCAATTGGCAGGTAAGCAGAAGTGATAATATGCGTTGATATTGAGAGCAGTATCTTCAGCTGATATAAATAGGTGCCATCCTCAGACTTCAGCAGAGCTGTACTTTTTCCCCCCATCTGAAGATCTGGCTCCTAGATTCTTAGCTACGGACTATTGTAATTTCAAACCTGGAAACATAATCACTTTCAAACGTCTGAAACTTGATGGAGAAAGGATATTCTTGCTGTTGTAATCTGGTAGGATAAAGCCTGAGAAAACACTGATCATTGAGTTTTTTCTTGCATCAGGAGACCTTTTTTTGCTTACATTCTCTGCTGTGTCAACAGAGGGTGACAAGGTTAATGACATACAGAAACTTTCCTCTCTAGAGTAGCAGTTCATCTCTAGTTCATGCTGCTAGCTACTGAAAGTCATTTCACCTAACAACAACAACAAAAAAGAGCTCATCCAATTCCTGGCAGGTAAGCATTCACAAGTCTACAACTGGTGCAATGGAGCTTTCTCTGTCACTGAGCAGAGTGAGTGGGCATGGCAGCCGAGTGACATGCCTAAACACTCCACTGTGACACTTCTAGAAAGCTGGGCAGAAATTTCTGTCCAGGGCTGGAATACATTGAGATTTACAGGTTATTACCTTCCATGAGAATAACATTCAGTCCAAGAAACCTTGCGCCTGCCAATGAAAGTACTTCCAAGTAAATAAACGAAGGAACGCTTTTCTTTGGAAACCACTCCGGTATCACTTCTGACAGATAACAGCGATTGTGATGAAGAGTAAACACCTCAGTCACAGGGTGATGCGAAGCACGCTGATGCACACTGGAAGCAAAACCGCAGACCCGCAGCTGACGGCTGAATCACTGCTGTATCTAATTAGACACATCAGCTCAGATATGCAAGCTTCCAACTGTCTGAGAAGGGCTGAGATCACTAATACCAATCTGTTCTTGTCCTCACTGCTCAGAAGAGGTGCGGTGTTAAGATTAAAGAAACAGCATTTTGTGTCTGTGGGGTCAGCTATGTCTGGGTGCTTGCTGTGGGGAAGGTTGGGCAGGAAGCTAAGCTCAGTGCTGTTACATCACATTGTCTGATTTGGCCCTCTGGATAATGTCAAGGTAAATAAATAAATTGCTTCTATTTACAATGTTGGTGAAAAACAGCAGCCCCTTGGTTTCATAATTCAGTGTCATTTGAATTGTATATGTTATTGAACAAGACAAAATATGTATTTATGCATTAGATTTCTTCAAAATTCCTAGCGTGTTTTTTAACAAAATGCAGGAAAAATAAACTGAAATGCTGATCTTTTATTCCTAGGTTGTTTGTGACAGAGATTCAGCAATACCCTGTGCTGAACACTATTCACATCTATTCACATAATGCACAGACAGTGGATACTGAGTTTGAAAGGGGTCTAATCAACAGTCTTAGGAATAAAGAGGAATCTTAACTCAAAAATGTTGATGCATGAAGGAACATAATTTTCTCTGTGCACAGGTACTGTTCAGGAGACATCCATACTATAGCAACCACAGTGAACTAGTCCAGTGCCACTCAAAAACAAATTAAGTTGTAAAATTTCACCTTATGTTTATGTGTATATCTAAATATACGTACAGAAATTATTTATATAGTTGCTACTTTGCTCAATTTTTTCCTCTTCCTTTGTATTCAGTTCATCCCTGGAATCAGTCTGTTGAAGTTACCAGTGAGGTATCAAGGAGTTATTTTGCTCTTTTTTCCTAGAGTTTTGGGATGAGACCTTCTGTAATATCTGACAAGACCACACGCTGCTGCCAGGACTGCTGCTCTCAACCAGATGGGGGACTCGGAGCATGAAGGAAAGTCTGAAGCTCAGGCCCAGGGATAATATGCCTTGTAAAAGATGTGAAGAGCAGTCGAAGGAGAGGAATAGTGAAGGGGCTCAGAGGACTGAGGCACCTCCTCTTACCGTGAAGAGGATTCTGCAGATCTAATCCAGACAGTGCTGGGTCGGGCATGCAGCCTCTGCTCTGTAAATGAACACAACAATGCAGAGTCCTCTTAAGAATGAGGGTGCAGCTTCATGTTATGGATCCTTCAACAGGGGATCCTAACCCTGTCAGCCACTTGCTCCTGCCCTGTGCAGGGGACTGCTGCCTCTGCTCCCAGACCTAGTGTGTCCAGGAGTGGTGAAAGTGTGCTGTCTAAGAAAAAAATAGATAAAATAAAGCAAGAAGTGCATAGAAAAATAGATGGGTAATAGGAAAATGGTGTTTCTTCAGGACTAAGTCATTTTATAGCTCTGTCTTAGCTAAGATGGTGCAAATGAAAGGAATAATCAACTCTTCTTGGGGACAGGAGATGCCAGGGATGAGGGTGGATTGTGAAGGCAGGGGAGAAAACTCAACCAATGCTGCTACCAAAGGATTAGAAACATTATCACCCACCCTTAATTAATTGGAATGGGATTCATCTAACTTGCCTAAAAACCAGGTGTGCATATGGGCACCAGGCACATCTGTAGAGTGAGTATCCTATGCCATGTGGTAAATCAGCTCCTCGCTGCTGAGTTGCTCTTTCTATCCTTTGTGAGGGAGTCCAGATGTCCAGCTGACCCAAGTGCCTAACTCTTAGCTAAAGTGAGCTCAGATGAATGCTACTCTTACTCTTCAATTAGATTATTGTCCGAGTTTACAAATATATCCATTAACTAGTTTGATTTGAACAGATTCTGTAAGCACCTAAAATAGGACCTATGTTAATGATGGAAAAAACTAGTCTCTGTAGATTACACTGCTAAAGAAATACGATCATCCTCCATTTTGTGTCATTCTTTGCCAAATGTAGTTTCTTGCCAACAGTGAAAAGTCATGTTCTGCTGGAGGAAATTCCTTGAAGACTTGCCACCTCTCAACATCATTTCTCTCTTCTATTATTTCTAGAAGGAATAAAACTGCAAAGTGCTTTAAGCAAAAATGACCACTGCTTCTCTTTGTCATCTGAACATAGCTTAACCTCTTCTCTAAGGACAGTTTGCTTTCATTCACCAGGAAGGGATGAAACAAACCCATGAAATTAAAATGCTGGGACACCTTATCCAAAGAGTCATTTTATCTAATCTGGTACCAAAATTACTGCAGTGGCTTTATCGTTGTTTTATGTTTAGTGGATGTAATAACCATAGGCAATGAATGTGCTATCTACTATATGGTATACAGCAAACACAGTTAGAATTAAGGTTATCTAGGTACAGATTCGAATATCATTTGAAACTATTTCTTAGGTTTAGAATACTTGGTTTGGAGATAATTGAACTACCATATAAAAGACACTGTAAGAGATAAATATGTACTTAGTCACAAGGCTATCTTGCTACAGCTTTTGTCTGGTGATTGTTACAGCACTGTAATGCTGTAAGTCAGCATTATGGTATGCAATAAGTTGCTATTAACTGGCCATTGATCAGATGAACGGTTGTCTGCTTCTCCAAGCCACCTGAAGTTGGCTGTGCTTTCCCCATGAAATCAGTGCATACATGCCTGACTGACTGGAAGAGCTGTGTTTGATTTATTATTATTACAATAAAGTTGTTTGTTCATAATGAAGAGATTGCTTATGTTCTGTTTATGAACTGGATCCATTTCATTATTATATTCTTACATGAAACAACCACACATACTTCTATTGAATCCTTGTTTGTTGCCCAGCTCATTCAGTAACCCATCTACAGAGTTTGTGGTCTGCAGGTAGGGAACAGAGGGGTATAAAAGTGTGCATCATTTGTGTGCCACCACATGAGCCATTCTGGAAGACTTCGGTGTCCAGACAGTGCGGATCACCTGCCTTTTGATGAGGAGGCTCGTGAATGTTTAAATCTCAGGTATTAACTTTGAAAATATGGATCAATCTGGCTTAGTCTACTAGCTTTGAATTACTTTTTGTGGCTTTTTTTCTCTTATATCGTACACAGTAAAAGAAAGAAACTAGCAAGTTCATGTGTCCTTCCTGTTGTTTGAAACTTCTACGTTTTATTCCTTTCCCACCCTAGCATCAGCATAAGCTGAAGTATACAGGTTTTCCCCCTTCTTTCTTTCCCATTAGTCGCTCTATTAAATATGTTAATTGTAGTGTCCCAGATTACTGGGAGCTCCTTAAATCAAAGCCACGAGACTTGGTAGCAAGGCGCTTAGCTATGAGCTTTGCAGATGATAACTGCATCATATGAGTATTCATACAGAACTGATTGAACCCCTGAGGCCAGATGCTAGAGCTGTTTTGTGCTACTCTGGCACCATAAAGCAAACTTGAACAGAGTTTACAGGTCTGCCTGAAGGCTGTTTCTGAATGAGGAAATCCTGCCATCGTGGATTTGATGCTGTCAAGAGGTTGTTCTGTCCTTCCCAGAATGCAGCCTTTATTGGGAGGGGGGAAATGGGCCCGAAAGATGTATTCCTGTGTTCTGTCCAGAACGGACAATTCCATTCACTGAACCAAGGGGAGCCTGGATGACCGCTATTGTTTTTAAAAGTACAGACTTAGAGAGGTCTACGAGGTGCTGTCATAAAAATAATAATTTATAGTAATGAAAAATTATTATTATTTTTCCTACACATTATTATCATCTCACATTCTTGGAACTGTACAAGCACATCTCGTCTAAAGAAACTTGCACTGACAGCTCTAAAATTTCCCTCTCTGTGCATCTCTGATCCTGCTTTCCATTTTTTTCTTAGGTATATTTGCTGAGATGGGCTGGCACATGCTATGTCTTAGAGCAGGTACAAAAGAGCTTTATTTGTACTGCCTGTCATTGCAAGCTGGAGGAATTCAGTATCTATGTCACTGTCTTTGCCATATGCGCTTGGGTTTTCTCCTTCCCCTCTGTAACTCTTCTGGGGAAACTGCATAATAAAAGTCTCAACTTAATCAAGAAAAATTCAACATGTGGCACCACAAGAGAGAGCATCAGGATGTAAAAGCAGAAAGCAAACAAACAAGCAGACCCTTGTGATGTCAGACTAATAACACAGTTGCTGCTGTGCTCTCTCGCTTTCTGGTGTGTGTAGTGTTTTTCCTGTACAACATTGTTCTGTGCTTTGTTTCCTTCGGCTTCTCAGCCCGAGAGGGTTAGCTGCTGTCAGCGGGGCTGCTGGGACAGCAGCAGGTGTCTGAATAATTGGAAACAAAATTCTTTTAGAAAGAAGCCGTTCATGGAAAAGAAAACCCTTTTCTAAGATTAAAATAGTAAAAGAAAAAAAAAAAAAAAGAAGAAATCGTTTTCCAGGGCCATTAGCAGAGTCAAATCTTCCTATTTCTTACTTAGAAGTAAAATTAAGACACATCAGAAGGCATGATTTTTCCAGATTGGAGCAGGCTCAGCAAAATGTGTGATGTGGAGAACCTTGTCCTGTGAGCCTGCAGGAGGTGGAGGTGGCTCATAGCATGGAGACCAACATTGGGTTCCTGCGCTGGCACCACAAAAGGAGATTTCTCATACCAGGCGGCATGGTACCTGAGGCCATCCTTGCCTCTGTTCTACACAGAATCATGGTGTTATTTAAACACCAATTTCCCACACCTCTTTTTGGCAGCAAGGATTGGCTGCTGCAGGAGAAACTGGCTGCTTAGGTGCAGATGAGTGTGGGTGCTGTTTGCTGCTTAGACATCTGTAGCACAGAATGGTCCAAAAAGATGTTGGAGCTGCTAGCCAACACAGTGACAGGGACCAGATGCCCTTGCTGCCCCCAGAGAGGCTGCCAACCTCTCCCACACCTCATCCCTTCAGCCCTGACCTCCTGCTCCTGCTGCGCACTCCTCTGTGGCTGGGTGTGGCAGGAGGGAGGGGAGGCCTTCCCCTTGGCATAAAAAGGATATGAAGCTGGATGTGTGTGCCGGGTCTGGGGGCATCTGCACCCCAGGCTGCCTCACCAGATCCCTCAAAGGCCTACGGGAGTACCTCAGAAGCCACTGTTTGTTAGGAATGTTGATGGCAAGTAGAACTGGCACACTTTCTGGCACCCGGAGCATGATGACTCAGGTCACTGAAGAGCCCTTAGGTTGGAAATGGCCTGGTGCTGAAGAAGGGCGGCCTGTCCCCTGTTGCAACAAGCAAAGCAGAAGAGAGGTAAGCAAGCCCAGACATAGCCTGGGGGGGCTTCTTGGACTGGCGGTGAGAAGGGGTTTTAGTGTCAGCCATCCAGGTACCTGTTACAGGAATAAGGACTGCACCCAGACTGCATGCAAGAGCACACACAAAGATTTATTGAGTGCTGGGTCCCTGCACTTTGACTTCGAGGACAAATTAATTCTCTCTCAAATGTGTTATCTCCACCAAAGCAATCTCAGAGTCCTGCAAACTGTGTAATGTATCAGGAATCCCATCCCCATAAAAAAAAAAGAGAGGTGGAAGGATGAGCAATGGTTAAAAAAAATCCCCACGGAAAGATAGCGAGAGAGCTGGGTCCTTGCATTTGCAATAGGAAGGGGAGAAAAAGGGCTTATTGGCTGAGCGTGTAAGAGCCCCATAGCTTCTCAGATCATTTTGGCATTCAGCATGTTTATGAATAATGAAATAAACTGGTGTGACATGAGGGAATAAGCTGTAAAGTGTCACAAAGCACCAGAAACAAAATCCATCCAAAATGCTTCTTTTCTTCTTGAGGAAAACCTAAAACAACTTTTCTGATTACCTGACAGTCCATTTAATCCCCAGGAAACATTCCTTTGTTACAGTTTCAAGGAGAATTACTTGAAATAATCCTTTGTACAATACGCTTGGTTCTATTTTAGTTTTAAATCATGTCCCTTTTCTTTTTTGATTTTTTTCTTTTTCCTTTTTTTTTGAAGAGAAAAAGTAAAAAGACATCTAATCACTGCCTATGGAAGAGCAGAGGGTAGGTTTTCCAGTACTGGAGTTGCCTTTGTCAGGAGACCCTTGCTAAAAAAAAAACACAAACCAACAACAAGACTTCAGAAGAAATAATAATAATTAAGAATAATTAAA
>PPHD01007426.1:0-23101 GCA_002909625.1 Bambusicola thoracicus
TAAAGTTCCTTCATACAGCCTTTTTTCCCAGGTGTGGAAACACCCATTTCTCACACGGTGGTCCAAGACTCAGTAGGCAGGTGTGGGACATGAACAGGTCACAACCAGCACAGGAGGGACCAAGATGCTGCAGCTAAGCCACAGCAATGGGTGCTTGGCTACATCACCGCATGTGTCCCAGGGCAGTGCTGGCATGGGTAAGTGGTAATTAATTAATGCACATAGAACAAAATCCTTTCTTACTGTGAGCTCTCTAGGTGAAAAGTTACTGGTAAATTAATAAAAATACTACTAATAATAATACAAGCATTTATATCAGCAACGGTATGGACTAGCCCAGCGTTTCTGCACTTGAGAAGCTCAAGTACATCCAATGCAGTCAGCTCTTCACTCTCTCAGAGCACTTCCTAGTGCTGCTGAGCTGCCCATCATACATCAGGCAATTCCAATCGTGGCTGGGCCAGTTCTGGCATCAGAAAACCAGTTCTGTCCCAAACCAGGCTGCAGGGCAAATCATTCATCAGCATGACCGCAGTATGCCAGTGCAAAATCACAGGAGAAACTATCCCTGTGTACTTTTAAATCATCAAGCTAATAAGTACCCTGGATGATAAGATGTAATCTTTTAAATGCAGTATGGATTTCTTCCCCTGAATTATGCATGATAACATCTTTAGGCATGAGTTTTATTTATTTTTTTTTTTCTGAAGGAGCTGTCTTTTGGTGGTGGTGGAAGTAATCACTATGTTTTACAATTAGGGAGGCAGGCCCAGCGAGGGCTCCCTGTTGCTATACAATCTCTGCTAACGGCTGGGCACTAGGATGGTGCCAGAGTATCTCCAGGAGATGTGAGACTGTTAACACAGTGACTGAATGAGCAGATGCGGATTCCCAGGAAAGGCAGCCAATTCTCACCTGGGAAGAGATGCACAAGAGGTAAGGGAACGGATGCCTCAGATTTCAGAAGGGATCAGATAAATTCATAGAATCATAGAATTGTTTGAGTTGGAAGGGACCTTTAAAGGTGATCTGGTCCAACTCTCCTGCAGCGAACACAGATTCTGTGATTCTGTGACCTACAGCTCCATCAGGGTGCTCAGAGCCCCATCCAGCCTGACGGTGAATGTCTCCAAGAACCGTGCACCCACCATTCAGTGGAGATTCTGTCACATACAGTCCCCATTTGGGGCTTGCTGGGAGCTCATGGATGTGTGGGACCCACACAAAATCCACAGAAGGCAATGGACACAAATTAAAAAGAAACACAACATTCTATCTGAACACAAACTCTTACTTTTGCCATGCAAGTGGTCACACACTGGAACAAGCTGCCTGGAGAGGCTGTAGTGCACCCATCTTTGGAGATGTTCAAAACTCAACAGGTCACAACCCTGGGCAAACTGCTCCAGGTGATCCCATGTCAGCTGAGCCGTTGGATGAGATCATCTCAAGAACCTTTCCAACCTCATCCTTGCTAAGATATTGTTCCTGTTTCTTATACCAGGTCCTGACTACTATAAAAGTCACTGCAGCAAATCATATAATGATATCTAAGCCTCCTGCAGAATTTTTCTCTCATTGTTCTGCAGTGTGTCTACAGAGGTTTGTAGCTCTTCATCCCTTCTTAGCACCTGGGGAAACTGGGACAGTCAGAAAACAAATGATTTGATTAAAGACGTTTGGGAAGACAGGGGCAGAGGGACCGAATCTCCAGAGCATCACCTCCCACTCTCAGACCAGCACTGCAACTGCACTGCCTGTGCAGTTGGATGTGGTGAGAGGTGCCAACTGCAGCTAGCACCCAGCCACAGCAGATGCTGAAGGTGCGGGAAAGAAAGAAAAATTACATTGTGATTTTCTCATGAACATTGTAAATCATGGAGAAAAGCAGACGGGTGTACATGTCAACCTATACATAAACACAGAGCCCCCACTTTATGTATTTCCTTAAATTCCTGCTCCTGACTGAGGAACAATCTGCTTGCTGGTCTTTTGGTGGGCTGGATAAATACAAGGACTGTATTTGTATGGTATAGGGGAAGCCAGCCATTTATGGACAATTAATCACAGATGTGTATTCTTTATTTCCTATTTATGGATGTCACAGAAGGCTGAATTCTAATCAGCTCTCACTATGGTGGGTTTTCATGTCCCTGCTTTCAGCAGTTAACACTTTAGAGATATCAGCCGAGGGAAGAAATGGAATGAATATGGATTGGGACCACTCTCTGCTTTTAGTGATGACTTTTGTTCCTTCAGAGAAGGGACAAATTGATGCCTTGTGAGTGTGGGCTCCTGGGTTGGCACCCTGGAAATGGGTGCAGCTTCTGAGAACAAGTATCCCACATTCCTATGTAGAATGGTGAACTGAGTTCAACTAAAACCAGCACCTGAACCCAACTTTCCACTGCCTCTATCTAACACAGGTATGGCTGTACATGGGAAGTTTGGCAGAGCATGTGCCATAGTGTTCAGCTCTGACCTTGCTTCCAGTATTGCCCAGCTAAACTCGTTTCAGGACTTCCCACACAAGGCTTATTGCAGGAATGGCCCCTCCATTCTTCTTTGTTTCCTAACTTACAAATGCACTACAACAGAATGCTCTTCAGCAGAGACACAGTCTTAATCCCTTTGCTCAGTGAGAAGAATAACTAACAAAGCTCTGACCTCCTCTCCTTGGATGATGTGCAGTTTCACCTTTATGGTACTAAAGTGGTTTTACTCATAAGATAAGAATTACGTACTGTATCCTGACCTAAGTGACACTACGGTACATCTGAATTTGGAGTCAGACTACTGAAGTAATTGGAGCTGGTTGGAACTATGACTGGCACACGTGGCATTCGGTATTTCTGGTGTTTATATCCAAGCCAGGTAGTGGGATCTGTTACAGTGCTCTACACCTGGCCAACCCATGCTGCGTAAAATGCAGTTGTTATGTGTGCTACTAATTGCACAGTAGGCGATTAAAATGGAGAGCATTTTAAAAGTCAAATTGGCCTTTTACATCAAGTAATTTGGGATCGGGGCCAGATTGCTCTGGATGCTTTAGATACCTAACTCAATCAATGAGTATGAGACATCAAAGTGCCTTTGGAAAAAAAAAAACCCACAGCCTTTAATCTTTAAATTTCATCTTTAATTTTGGAGTGAAATTGGTGCTTAGAAAATATAGCTTAGGGAGGGCAGGGAAAGAAAAGTCCAGTGAGGAAAACTGAAATCTCGCTGAGCCAGGACTGCCATCAGCTGAAGAAGAGATGAGACATTAGCACACAGCTCAGACTGGCTGGCTCTCAGGAATACATTGACAAAATTGATGCGGAGAGATGACGCCATCCAGCCCCTAAAAACCTACAGCCCTTTAAAATGAGGGCCCCTGGGTGACAGATACTTTTCCAGGCATTAAGACTCTGGCAGCCCAACCAAAGTACAAGATCAGGAAAGTAAATTTGAAGGAGTTACTTTATTACAGATAACACAGCCTTTGCCAGATAGCCACGCTTCAGTTAAGCCCACCGAACCAAAATCCACGTTGCAATTCAGTCAGGAAAAGGAGCTTGCCCTAAGATATGATACAGGACAAGCAAAATTAATAATTTTGAGAAGTATCATCATAGGAAGAATGTGAGGAGGTTTATTTTCCCTTCTTTTTATCAGGACTCTTTTACCTTCAGATTCTCCTCCTGGGCTACTATTCAAAGCCAAACTTTGTTCGTGCTGCTTGGATCCAGTTTTCATGCCCTCGCACAAAAACAGGCCTTGGGAAAAGAATGGAGCAAGATGTATATGCAGTGGGCCAAGCAGAGAAGAGACACTTCAGGTCTATGGCTGTAGCTACTGACTGGAAGAATTTTAAGTGATTTTTGTGAAATGAATGTTTAGCCCATAAAGGAGTTTGGGGACACAGAGACCTAAAGGTTGACGACAAAATGATAGATCCTCGCTTCAAAGTCAGTCTGAGACTGCAGGAAGTTACTCGGAAATTACATGCTGGCAATTATCCTTCTGGGATATTGGGGATGCTTTGGCTGTCTCCTCTGGGGTTGCCATCACTATTTCAGTGTCCAAATCTTTTTTATTTTACCAGGAATCACAGTTTGTATGCCAAAAACACCACACACATTTACAACTTGCTTCTTACCACAGGCTCTGTCTACAAATGGACATGGATCGATTGGAGTAGGACCCAAACAATGAATGCAGACCAAAGACCAGCAGTTTGTATCCTCCCTGTCCAGGGCCTACAATGCAGCATGTGAGAGCCTCAGCAGAGAATCCAGCTGGCAGAATGTGCACAGGCATTTGGATCTTATGAAAACTTCATCCATTTCTTCGTTACCCCATGGCTTCCAGGGAATACTGCATTAAAGCAGTGATTCAATCTTTAGGGGTCTGACCATTCAAGAGGCAAAGCAAGTCAGCACAATTCCTCTTCAGTACTTAAGCCAAAGAATATTAAATTTAGGTATGTATTTGTTCGCCTCGTAGAAGAGAACTTCCTTGGTAGGACAGGGGACTCAACAAGGATGCGGGAGCAGACTACTCACAGCATTGGCTGAGGTTGTTAACATCCTTATACTAATTAATTTCCTTAATTTCTTTTTTTTTTTCAGTTTCTATTTGAATCAAAATCCAAAGACACAGAATCTGCTGAAGGACTTACTCAAATTTGAGGTGGAGTCCAAGCCAGGAGGTCAATGAAGTTCAAGGTGGGGGCATCCTTGAATCACCTGTGCCCACGTCAGCTGAGAAGCAGCCAGAGTGTTTCTCCCGTAGGACTGCTGTTCTTTGTCCTACATCAGGCCTTTGCAAGTCACGTCAGTAAGTGTGGTCCCCAAACCCCAGCAGTTTAGAAGAGAAAACTGTACCCAGGGCATCTTTTTTTTTTAGAAGCAGCAAAGTTACAGCTTTAGAATGAAGTTCATTTTTATTTTCCAATCATAGCTAATTAAAATAAATTAATGGAAACATAGCCAGATCCAAAAGTCTATTGGAAAAGAAGCATTGTAGTTTAATTATGCCGCTGTGTTGTGTACGAAACAAAGCCCACTGAAATATGAATACTTGATGATCTCTGGAATTTGACTAAGAGCTCTCCGGCCTGAGGGAGAAACTTGACAATTACTAATCTACATATACTGACAATCTCTACATATCAGGGGCCCCGTGAGGGTCTTTAATTGCTCTGTAAACTTCAAACTGGAGTGTTCTTCAGCAGGAAAAAACAAGATGCTGCATTCAAGCTAAAGAGAGTGGTAGTTGACATGTTTATTAAATACCCTAGACCCAAAGGATTGCAGAGTAGAAGGTTCTCTGGGTAGGAGAAGTTACAAATGCAGCATCCAATTTATTCAAGACAGAACAATTACGTGTGAATGCTCAGGTGCAACAACGGCATGATGCGTCCAGGAAAAGTTCCTGCAAAAGCATTTCAGCCCCTCCAAACCATGCTTCCACAGCCCTTTTTGCCCCATTCCCTTCAGCTTTATAACTGCACATGCAAAATGTCTGCATGATTTTAAGGCAAATGGGCAGTGGACTTTCTAAAGTTTTGACCAGGGCTTTTTCAAAAGCAAAATGTGTGACATCTGGTTTAGTGTTGTGTGATGGTAGACAGTGAATCTTGCCCACACGTCTGGCAGAGGGGGGGATTCCGCCCTCCACAATACCTTCAACCTGGGACTTGAAGTTATCCCAGAAATTTCAGTGAGTTTGCTCCATATGTAGCTACAGGAAGACTGATAGTTTCATATCAGAACTGATAGTTTCATATACCTTCCCCTTATTTCCAGTTTGACACAAGCTCACACTCTGATGATTAAGGTTACTTGTTATTGACAGCAGAGAGGGTTATCCTGGCTCAGCCTCCTATGACTGGATTGACTCAATGATGTCAGCAATAATGTTCACCTTGCACATTTTCAACATAATCTCCAAGCAAATTTTGATCATTTTGTTATTTCTTTGTATTTCAGGAACGTCCAGAGTTATCCTCCCACTGCTGTGAGGGTTCACTGCCCCTATGAATCAGACACAGCACACAGGGAAAAAAAATAACGTTGCCATCCCAACAGCTTGCAGTCAAAATCAGAGAAGAGAAAAAGCAGAGTGATAAAACAAGCAGAAGAGAAAAGGTAACTGGGAGATGATGATGTCAACAGGCAGTGGCACTGCATGTGGTTCACGAGGTGTTTTTTTTTTAACTCTGGTGGAGAGGTTACTGCCCTAGAAGAAGGTGTTAAAAGGGCACATGTGCTCTTAACAGACCGAGCCACAGCCACAGGTATCTGCTTAAGTTGCTAATGAAATGCACCTGGATGAGACACCCAGGAGAAGATGGAGCAGGGCCTTGGCTGGGCTCTTCACCACCAGAAGCTGTTGGATAGAGCGGTGTCGGTCCTGGTGAGAGTCTTTATGAAGTGCTTTACCATTTCTGGGGTGCAGAAGGAATAGGGAGCTTGGGCTGCAGGCAGCGGGCTGTGCAGCGTTGGCCTTGCTATGCAGGGAGGTCAAGCAGGAAATAGTTGGAGGGAATAATCAGGAAATTCCCAGCACTGGCCTTGTTCTGGTTGCTAACGCACCATCCGGACCTCTGAGTTTGGAGAGGGAGTGTGTTATAGATGCAACACATTAAACAACTTTAACTCCAGTGAGCAATGGCACTACTATAACACTTGTTTATTAGCAAAATGCATCTGATCTCAAAGGCCTGCATGACAAGTTCATTACATATCAATTTAATTAGCTGATTTACATTTAATTTACATTTCAATTAATGTCTTTAGCAACAAAACGTTGCCTTAATAGGGTAATTGCCTGTTAGGCAATATGTAAAAGAATAAATAGTCACATTCTGAGGAAGAATTCCTATTTTCAATTTTTTATTACCATAAATAACCTAAATAATTATTGCTCTTAAGGGGCCACGTCCCAGTTCCCTTCTGGGCCTAATTATAAAGACTTAGTACCTCATTAAGCAAAATGGTTTCAGAGTCACAGAAAAGCATTACTCTAATCGTGACTCATTAGTTTCAACAAAAGAGGGGGAAACTGCAAAAGTCGGCACATTTCACCATATTATTCTTGCAGTTCATAAGCAGCAGTGCATTTGAGAAGTGGCTGCCACAGCTGTGTAGGCATTTCTGTCCCGAAGCCCTGCTTTCAGAGTGCGTTTTGTGTGTAACTTTGGTCATTAAAAGAGTCCTGTCAGGCTGGAGAAGCTGGCACGTGCAGCCCTGGCACAGAGCGAGGAGTTGGAGCAGCTTTCTGTTCTTCTGTTCCCTTAGAGCTTGGTTGGAGGCTGTAAGGTGGGACCTGTCTTCTTCTGCCATGTCAGCAGGGCTGCTGTCACCACCAAAATACATCCCAGTGCAGAGAAATGGATGTTGGAGTTCGGTGATGCTATACTAAAAGCCCTTCATGACAGGGCTCCTTCACTGTAACTTGTAGCACAATTTGAAGGAAAAAGGAACTGATCAAGGCTTTTTGCAGCAAATGATAAACTCCTAATATGCTAAGAATACACAGAGCTTTTATAAAGGAGGTGTTTAACTGATGAGGAAACAACCTTTCCACATAGTGTTAGTTTCCTCATTAACCTTTAAATGATGGTTCAGATATAAAAGAAACCCCAACTCAAACACCATGCTATTCTTTCTTATGGTGCAGATAAATCCAGTGCTAAAAATAGGATGTCTCGATGGTAGCAGTGTGCAAGAACAGGCAACCCATACCACCATTTTTGTTTGGTTGGTTTTGTGTGTGTGGTTCATTTTTGTTTGGCTTTTTTTATTACTGGCTAACTGCTTCTGTTCTCCTTTCACAGGCAGTTCAGTTGGTAACGTAGCAATGTTAGGCGGTGCTCCATATCCCCGATCTGTAAGGAGAGCTCCTGCCCTCACTGCGCAGCCATCCAGCTCTGATGCCTGTTGAAGCTCCAGAGGCAAATCATCTGAACTGTGTGTATGGGCCAAGTTATTGCCTGAGACAGGCAAGTTCTAGTCCTCGGTGCTTTGTTTTTCCTGTAACAGGGTGTCGTACGTATATACCATTAGAAAAGCGAGGGAAAAAAAAAAATCATGTTGAAGTCTTCTAACACTAAAAGCACCCTTTCGCTAGAATAAGGAAATGGGTAAATAGTGCTTTCCCTAGAGGGGAGGAGAGAGGGGGAGACAGAAGCTTCCATTTCACCCAAAAATTACCATAAGAAATTAATTGCTTAGGCTCAGATTATCTCCTGGTATTCGGCATTTTACTTTTGCTCCCACACTTACTTGATCTGGAATTCTTTTCTGCAGTGCTAACTCAATTTTTTGCTGTTTAAATCTCATTTAAAACCTTTCTTACTTTCCTGTGTCGGTGATTAACACTAATCCACTCTCCCCTTTCTTTTCATATGGCTTCTTAGACTCACCCCTTGTTACAGACTGCAAGAATTCTAATTGGTGTCTGCTCTTCTTTTTGGGTTTCCATTTTTTCCTTTCTTCCTGCTCCATTTTCTCTCTCTTGCTGTATGCCATCCTGATACGCTCCCTAGCCCAGATCTGCCTCGTGCTCTAAAGGATTTGATGATTTTCTTTCGGATGGACTCTAATAATAGCCACAATCCTTCCCCTTTACAAATCTTCCTCACAAAGAAAAAAAACGTTCTGCCATCCAGAGTGAATCCCATTGCAAACTGAAAGATCTTGTTTAAAATAATAATAATAATAATAATCTTCTTGACGTATTGGAGAACTTTTAAAGGAGTAATGTTATACTTCATGAGGAATTTGAGATCAGATCTCAGAGCACCCTATTAAACGAGTAACTCCAGCTATTATTTGAAGAGAATGTTTAGCTTTTCTGTTTCCGAACACCACACTAAAATTTACATCAGGAAAACATGCCAGCCGGAACGTCCTCGAGGTTCTCCAGTGACTTTGCTGTCAATCAAATTAACATGGAAGAACCTCAAACGCTGCTACTTTAATGGGCAGAGGGACAAATCTCCTGCCACGCTGCAGGAAGGCTTTTCAAAAAAGATGCGACTAGATGCCATGCGAGCTGGGTGAGGCTAACAGAAGCCTGAGCCTGGGACTACAATGGGATGTGATGGATTTGGAGCGTTAACTGCCATTTCAGATGGCCTATGCCCCAAACTGCAATTTCTCAGCCTGCTCTTCAGCTGCTGTCTCAGCCTGGCTGCCCACAAACAACCCTATTCCCTGTTTTACAGTGTTTCTTGCAGCTGATTCTTTGGTGCCAAACTCTCTGTCTGTAGCAGAAAGAGCAGGGACTCCTCTGCTGGAAATGGATATTTCCAGTGAGAGATGCGTAGAAGTCATCTGCTGCAGTGTGAACGCTCCCGAGCAAACTGGTCAGAGCCCCCTATGTGGCTCTGCCCAGTAAGCAGCGCTTTAGGTTTTAATACGCTTATGAGTCACAACATGCACAGGCAGAACATAATGTCAGGCCATTACTGCAACCTCCTGGATATCACAGACGACAGTAATTAAATTCTGTTGTCACTTCTTTTTCTTGTTCAACAGGTTGGGTTTTTTTGTTGTTGTTTGGACAAAACCATGCCTTCAATCTGCTCCTCGTTTTCCTTTTGAATTGTCGAAGACAGAGGTTTCCCTTTCCCTTTGAGAGCTGATTCCAGTGGTTACTCAATTCATGTGTTAAAATACAGCGTCTCATTTCTGATTGAAATTCTTCTGCTTTCAGCTTCTAGCAACTGCCTCTTATATACTCTTCCCAGTTAATTTACGTAACTGTTTAGTATCCTGCATTTTTTCAACACAAAGGTACTTAATGGCCATAACTGATCCCCAGTTTTTGGCTTCCAGCTCGGGCCACTGAGCTATCACTGCTGCAGCTAGAGCCATCAGTGCCAACATTCTGCCTTCATTGTGGCACAGGGGCGCCATGTTGGACACTGCCCCACCAGCTGCTCCGCATTCCTGCAGGGCCACAATCTCATCTCTGGGAAGGCAGAAGGACTGGCAAGAACAGCTGGAAGATTCTGCTTCCTCCACCACCATTGTCTTGCGTTGTTCTGCCAACCTGACAATGTTCTTTTCTTTGCTTTTTAAATACAAAGCCATAAATGCATAAGGAATAAAACGCTCTAATTTATTCCACAAAAGTGTTCATCAAGTGAGAGACAGGACTCTGGGAAAAGATTAAGAGCTTACATTTTTCATTTGACTTATTTCGCATAAAATTTCATAGAGGATAAAATGATGGGAGGCATAGAAGCAATGATATTTCTGTTTTATCTCTGTCTAAGGACCATAAATCTTTCTGAAGTATCATTAATTATAGCAGCGCAATTCACAACGCTATTGTTAAGGGTCTATCAGCAGTCCCATTATAAACCCCCTATTTTCAGGGGTTTATAACTTGGTAAGAATAATTTTGTTTCAGGCAAAAACTTTGCTGGGGCAACGCCTCCATCTAAGATAATTTAAAAAAAAAAATTAAAACACAAAGGAAAGTATTACCTCTTTTGAATTGATTAACGGAGAGCCCAGGAACTTTCTAGGGGTGTAAATCTAATACTGTATTGGCTGATTGTATCTGTACCGTTTGTGAAGTCATAAGACTGAATGCATTGAAGTTATCTCTTAGATGAATTTAGATCATTCCTTTACAAGGAAAGTTTCCAATTACCATGGCTGAATTCAAGATCTGGACTATTCCTCTAGTGGCTGTAATCAAATCAGATTTGATTTCTTCCTTAGCTGAAGCCAGTCAAGAAAGAATTTCGCAGACCTGGAAAACAGCTTACATGTTAAGAATATTTCAGTGTCTTTGGGTAGCTTGCCTTATTTATTTTTTTTTCTCTGCTGCAGGCATGACTTACATCAAGAATCAGTGAAGGTCGGTGGTCATAGCCAACAAAGTGAATTTTGGCTAAGCAGCAACACAGAAGATTCACTCTGCCATGGTTGAGCCACAGTGAAATGTGCCGAGAGATGCTCAGTTTCTCCAGATGCATGGTGAAAAATGCTCTTCAGTAGGCATGAGCGAGACTGGGAGGACACGGGGAAGAAAGGTCACGGCTTACCCTACAGAACAAAATGACCAGGCAGCTTTTTGCCTGTAGTAACTTGTAGGTTCACCAGGGAAGCCTGAGAGCTCTGCCCAGTTGAGTCCTTGCAGGTTCGGGAAGAGCAAGATGAATGTAATACACCACGCCACGATGGGATTGACAGAGCCATTGTGGTCTTTTTCTAAAGCAATGGATATTAATGAATGCTAACTTCTGAGCAACTTCTTTCCTGCTTTAAAGTAGAAAGATTAGATGAAAATGTATTTTGTGAAGAGTGTGCTGACACCCTCAGGTAATCTCCATCCTCCGTCCTCATCAATAATCTAACAGTCTACCTTCCCTGTTACATTACTGTCTGCAGTAATGCAATTCACTTTGGTCCCCTTAGATCCTATTAGAATCTCTCACATTACAAAATTCTTCCAGCTCTGCTCTATCGTGCACTGGGATTGTTTAGTCTTAACTTTTTCTGGCTGTTTTCCTCGGCTACAATTCTTTGCACAGGAATTGCACATTTAACCTAGCAGTGAGTGAGAAGATCAAAAAAAAGTAATGCATGTGGGTATTGTCCTACAGGGTCTCTAAAGCATTCTGATTCTCCTTTGAACACTGGTGAATGTAGCTTGTTATAATGAGTTCCACTATCTAAAGTACTTTCTTCTATCAGTTTTGCTTGTGTTGTCTTTTAATTTCATTGCCTGTGTCCTTTGAAAGGATAAATAGGCACGGGTAAATAGAAAAACACATTTCTACAAATTACTCAATCCCTTATGTACCTTCTTTGTATTACGTCTTACTTTTCTCCTCTCCAAAGTAAAGCAGTCTTAATGTTTTGTTTGTTTGCTTTTTCTAATATGGAAATCTTTCCATATCTCATAATTTGTTGCTGTTATTTAAGCAGATGTCTTCCTGGAATTCTCCACAGTTATTTATGACAAGACAATCACACTCAGTGATGTTATCTAAAATAGAAGCACTTGATATACGTAGGCTGAGGTCTTTTTTGGCTGCTCCAACAACGTTAAGGTCTTAAAGTAGGCAGAAATGGCTCTCTGACAACACTCTTAAAAGAACTGCAGTAGGAGGAAAAATGTGGAAAGCTCCTTTATTTCCTGCATTGTTATAGCCAGAATAAATGTGAAATACCACTTTGTACCCACTGTAATGCTTCCTAAGTTTAAGGAGAGAAACATCCATGGCTTCTTAACCAGAAGCGAATCTCTGACACACTCAGTGACGTTAGACTTGCTCTCTGATCTCCAGTCTTATCTGATCCATTTCTCTCTAATCCACAGTATTTTTTAGATTCTGGACTTTGCAATGTCCGTTGTTTGCAACCGTGAGTCTTGTGCATTTCTCACCTCATCTGTATTGTAGCATATACCAGTATGCTGAAATTCTTGAGGCTTGACCCTGCGGACCATTATAAAAATAACACAGAATTGTTGTGGTAATTATCTTAAACCAGTATAACTTCAATCTTTTGACAGTTTGAGTATTTTGATGAAACTGAAGATATGCGGAAGGGCTTAGAGGTCTGGAAAAGAAGATTTTAAATGGAGATGACTGAAAAAAACATCAACATAAATGCAAAGCTGTCTTCCAGGCTCTTGTATTACAAGGAACTAAGTAGAAGCATTCCATGATTTACTTTTGTAAAAGCAAAGGAATTTGCTCATTTTCACAGCAGGGAAACTTTACAGCAGTAAAAACCTCAGGTGTGTTAAAGTAGCATGCCCTTTGTGGTTTTGCTTATCGATTTTGCTTATTAGCAAATGGATTTTTGCTGAAAGACAGGATTTCCTTGCATCGCTGTTCCCGCAGTGCAAATATTTGACTAAACTATGCACTTCATCATGACCAGAAGATACAGATGGGTCTCACTTTGCTGCAGAAAGGGCTGGACAGGGAAAACACTACAGCAGCATCCTTCCCTTCCAAGGTCCAGCATGGTGAGATGGAGAATGTCTGCAGATCTAAGGGATGGAGAAGCATCTCTGTGCTGACTGCATAACCCTCCAGCCTTCCCCAGGTTTTCCCTTGGTTTACCAGAGAGAAGGATTGAAACTCACTGCTTTGTTATCTCTGCAGAGAGACCTTCTGCCTTGCCTTGCGCTCCTTTTCCAAGGGTTATAAAGCATTTTTGTTCCAGGTCACTACACGTGGATGTTGAATTTTCATCACAAACATGATGCCATTTTTTACTTCAGCATTTATCTGTCTTCTGGTCTTATATGGCCACACTTATCATAAGATCTCATACCTCACAACCTTTAACAAACTATTTATCCCTCCAAACAGGATGTGTATTGGTGATGCACTGGCAAAGACTGCCCAGGGAGGTGGAGGAGTTACTGTCCCTGAAGGTGTCCAAGAACTGTGGAGATGTGGACTGAGGGATGTGGTTAGTGGACACGGAAGGGATGGGCTGGGGTTGGACTGGATGATCTTAGAGGTCTTTTCCAACCTCAACGATTCTATGATTCTATACGAAAGGTACCTGAAAATATGCAGTAAAACCTTTTAATATCTGAGGCTACAGATCTTTGAGAATTTCCTTCTTATTAATTCTGGAAAGCCATTCATAACCTTGAGACCAATAATGCATATAAAATGTTTTTATCCAAATGTAAACCCCTCTTTAATGTATGTACTAGATGTGTGCAAGTCAAAAATGAGTTTTTTTTTTTTTCCAGACTCTAAATGCAGAATCCTGCCTTTGCTTGAACAAAAACCACAAACCAAAGAAGGCTCACAGCTATTACAGAAGTCACCAAAACAGACATAAAGCCCGCATTTCCAGTTGTTTTATTTTAAAAGACTGAAATCTAGGAATATATCTCTAGGAATAACTGATACCACTGTTGACTGCTCTGATGTCTTTAATATATACATATAGTATTAATTAAAAACCAAAGCATGTTAAGAATGGTGATTCTTTCCCAGTCTCTTTGCACTTGTATGAGAACTGTTGAGTCACAGCCTGAACCACTGATTGAGCACCTGGGGAAAGGACTGGGTCCGCCCTGGGAGCACAGGTGAAGGCAATTCAGCTGAGTGACTGGAAGGAGTGGAGGCTGGCTGCTCCTCTCTTAGACCCTATTTAAGGGCTGACTGCCACTGGCAAAGGATCTCTTTCTGGAGATCCCTTCTTGGTGAAGCTTTCCCCTGGGAACCTGGAATCTTCTAATACAGGTAAGCAATCTTCCTTTCCTTTGTAGGACCTTGCTATTGCGCTGGTCTTTCTATCCTCACACCTTTGTTGTAGCACCTTTCCTATTGTACTGATTTGTCTAATTGCTACAGTGCTAACTGCCAGTCCATGAAACTGTAAAATTCAAACATTTGTGGGATACGTTTGTGCACTTCCCCTCTTTCGAAAGCAATTATTGGCACACTGAGCTGCTTCTTTTCTCTGCTGCTCTTGTGAATTTGGAAATACCTAAAGGCTTAAACCCCTCCCAGTCTGAGGCTGCAGTTAGGAGTCTCCGTCTTGGTGTAATACATGACAGCAGATACTCTGAGACAACTGAGCTTCAAAGAGTCCAGAGGGCCAAAACCAGAACGGCAGGGAAACCCGAGGACGCGCCCAAAATTAACAAGAAAAAAAAAAAAAAAAAAAAAAAAAGAGGAAGGGAAGGCAAGAAGCACTGTGGGGAGGGCGCGAGGCATTGTGGGAGTGACGTCAACTGTGCGCCGCCCTGAGGGCGGTTCCCTCGGTGCCCGCGCCCCGCCCGGAGGGATTGTGCGCATGTGCAGTGGGAGGCGGAAGCGTGCCGGTTGCCGTGACAACGGCGTCCGGCCTGCGGCTCGGGATCGGGTCGGGAGCCGTCACCCCCGGCCCGGCTGCTCCATGCCGCGGAAGGTGCTGCGCTGCGTCCTGCAGCTGGAGATCCGCTCGGTGAGTGCCCGGGCCGTGACTCCTCCGGCCTGCCCGCCGCGGGCTGCAGGAGAACCACTCGTGTTCCTTCCGGAAGGAATTCGCCTTGATCAGGGTTAGAACTGAGTTCAGCATTACAAATAGGGTCTCACAGTTACCATAGGTGATGTCAGGAAAAAAGAAGAAAAGCAGTCCAAAATTCCTCCTTAATGTCTTAACGTTATTCCCTTCACAGCTGCGCTCTGGTTAGGCTGTTGTTTAACACAGTGAGATCCTCTAGTAAACATTAGTAAAACAGGAAATGTTATATACACTGTAGGTCTATCTCATTCCTTATTACTGTTCTTCCCGTATCTTTCCCATCACCTCTGATTTCTGGAATTTTTATTGAGAAATCTCCTGAGTGTTCTTTGTGTTCTTGTGCCAGGGTCAATAAATTGTTTAAAGGCGTGGATTCCAGCATATACGGATGAATGTTTTTAGTAGCAACCCTGAAGTGATGCTCTCCACTTTAGCACATTACAGATGATGCTGTCCTTTGGCCATTTCTGTGCTACCATAGGCCTTTCTTGCTAACTTCCTTCTTTGCATCATAGGTGGTAATATCTCATGTGGCACCATGTGACATTACTGATGCCCGGATAAAGCTAGATATCCTTTGGCCAGAAAATAGGCTTTCGAGAAAGCATTGAATTTTGCTTGTCTGATCCTTTTTTATTAAACACGTGCTGCTGGGCTTTCTTTCCTCCTCATATTTGCCTCCATATCCTTTACTATTTCATATTTAATATTCTGGTTGATGAGGTTATAATTGCCCAGGTCTCTTTTTCTGCCTCGAAGGTGCCTCACAGTTATTATTTTTCAGTCAGACAGTGTTACCCTTCTTTTTCAATGCTCTGCTTATTTCTGTAGCCTCTTGGAAACCTGTTGACCTGTGTCAGAAATTCTGCCATATATTATTTTCTCTCGCTTTAGGATACGTTCCATTTTGGTTTTCTTCCTTTTGACTTAATCTAAGTTCCAAGGTCTTTTCCTGCCTGGAATACAAGAGTCCTTTGGTTTATTTCATAGGCAGTCATCTTCATTTCTGTAAAGCTGCTCTTCTAAAATTGAAGGCCTTAGTTTATGACCATATTTGGTTTACCCTGCCATTAGTTTGAATTGAATAATTCATGATTGCTCAGACTGAGCTTTCATTGTTATTTGTTTTCTGAGACTAATTTTGGTTCCTACCTCTGCTGCTGGCATTTAGATTGCTCGTGTAGCAACAGAATGAAATTTGCATTATTCTTCATGTCACTGCTACTTGGAGAATTCACAAATGTGGCAGTGAAGTATGTAAAGCTTTAAGCACTGAGATGAATTAATAGCATTGTGGATTACTGTCAGGTAAGGAGACTAAAATGGCATCTCTTCATACTGAGAAGATTATTTTTGTAACTCTGAGTCCAAAGGGCTATTCTTTATGTAAGCTTGCACTCCACGGAAGTTAATACTGTCCATTGCCCTTCATGCAGAACGCTTTCTGTTTGGTGGTACTGGGCTACTAAAGGGATTTTTCAGGGCCAGCCTTTCTCATTGGTTGCATATGCATGGTATAATCTGAGGACTGATTGTAGGAGGGGAAAAAAATAAACCTGTATGGGGTGTCGGAACAGTAGAACTCTGTTCCTTCCCATGAGGTGGATTCAACTGTTTCTTCATGGCAGTTTGTGATGTCCCAACAGCAGGGATGGCATGTCTTCATCCTTCTGGAACCGCACATGGTAACAGTTGTTTCTCTTCAGTAGCACTCCTGGTTGGTTGTAAGAGCAGTTAATTCTGAAAACTGTAATACTTCTACCATTTTTAAACTGGTCCCTCATCCTCCCTGAAAGGTTTGCAGTCAGTTAAGGACTTCATTTTGTCTCTTCAGTGTTCTGCAGCTCCGCGCAGCGTTTATTACCAAACATGTTTCATGACCTGTGGATGTACTCGTGCCGTTGTTTTTTGGAGCTGGTTTAGAGTTAAATGAAAGTGTAGACTTGGTGTTCCAGCCCGGACAGTGAGTTGTGCTGCTATCTACAATGTTGTAGCAGCACAGGTTTCTACACATGCTGATTCGTAAGCTCTTACTTTTACAGGCTAACCAGAATACATATCCCCTAACTGTTGCTTGCAGTTTCGCTATGCCTGATGTGTTCAGACCTTTCTCTTTTCTTCTGGTTGCCTTCTGCAGAATGTGAAGCCCTGGCTAAAAAGAACTGTAAATTCAAGAGAAAGAGTCCCAGCCAAGCTAGTAGGAGTTTTAGTGTGTAGTTTGGATCAATCTTGCCTTGTATGAATGAAATCTGTTTTACTCACTCCTATTAGCACTTGCAGCCACTGTCATGAAGCTGTTTAATGATTGGTAGTCTATTTTAGTCAGGATATCCATTATTCTGGTACTCCTCTTGCAGTTTTGAAGTCCTAACTTACATGGAGAGGAGACTTTTTTTTCTTTTCTGGCATACTTATGAGTAGAAACATGTTATTATTTTTTTTTTTTAGCTTAGACTGTACCTATAATAATCTCTAACACATTGGTTTCTGCTGTTTTTGTCACTTGAGGCTGTTGTTCTGCTGTTTATGTAATTTTGTTTTAGCTCCAGCAAGAATTTCTCAGGTAAAACGTTCATTTGGGAGTAAGGGACTGTAAGCAAAGCACTTATTTTAATTCCTGTCACTCTGCTCCTTTGTCTTTGTAGCTTGCCATTGAAAGTCTGAACACTTTTTGCAGCAAGCTTATGTTAGAAGAGACAACCTTGTATTTATTATGCTGCTATAAAAAGCGAGCAGTAGAAATCAAGTGAAAGGTGACAATTCTCTGGATGTGTAATAGAATAAAACCACATGGCTTGGAGAAAATAGCTAACAGTGGTTTGTGTAGATCATTGCAGTGGAAACACAGTTAAGAATGTCTGATGTTCATCAGGGCTTTAAAAGCATACAAACTTCTTAATCAATGAGTAAGAATTGGCCAGAGAAAGTTGAGAGATTTGTGGCAATATCTGGCAGCCCAGTGAGGGGTCTTTCCTGTCTTGAGTACACTCCTGGGTGGCCAAAGTTCTCCTACAACAATTTGTGTGACATCACCTCCCATAGGAACGGAACATTTACTTTTTCTCCTTTACATATTAAAATGTAATGTTAATTCAATTGTATTACTTGCAAATGAACTCTTTTGTTTTGGTGACTGAACTGAGTATGGAAATCGAAGCATATACATCTACCAGCTTCATTCACCCATTATGTAGGCTGCATCTGGATTTTTCTTTGTATCATTGCATCTGGGAAACTCCATTCTAGACTTCCATTGCTCTTCTTTTAGAACATGTGACCCTTGATTAACTCACAGATAGTCTGTATATGCATTTAACTGTACAGACCTAGGATTGGAATACTACTTTTAGTTTTGCTTTAAGATGGTGGAACATGTTTACCTACACTAGGAACTTGTTCTTAATTATTTTAAAGTGGTGACAGCTTTTTCTTGTCATTCTGCACAAATAGAAGTCCTTTAGAAAGGAAATATTTCCACTCCGACTCTCAGCAATCAACTGTTTCATCCTTGACCGTTTCATTTTTATCCAGAAAACAGCCATTACTCCTTTAACTAAAGCTCAGTTTGTTTAATGTATGTATTCCTCTTACAGATAACTTGCCCTGGAGTGCTGTTGAAAGACAAAGAGGAGCTGTATCTCAGTGTCTCTATACTTGGGCAGTACAAAAAAACTCGCTGCGTCCCTGCAGCATTTCCACTTTTCTTTCAAGAAAAACTGATATTTGAAAAGGTAAGATAATGTCAAGTGCTGATGCAAGGCAAATAAAACATATCCCATACACACAAAAGCTCATTGCAGAACCCTGATGTGCGAGTAATCACACTGAGGACAGTGTAAAATTATAACTCGCGCGTCTCTTTAGCACAACAGAGGTGTGCAACTGTATTATCCACACACTCAAGAAGTGACTTAAGTGACTCAGGAAATACACATACTGAAGATTATATGTATTTTTAGGTGTTTATTAGTTCTTTTAGGAACTGTCCATTTTCAGTATCTGTTTTCCTAGCTTGGAAAGAACTAAATATTATTGCTTTTAAAATGATGGCGAGGTGTAACACAGAAACTATAAGATGCGGGAGAGTCCTTTTAATCAGTAGAAAGATAGGATAGCAGCTCAAACCCTTTTGGTGATGTTGTTTTCCTTTTGAGATCCTTTATTCATAGTTTGTCACCAGAATTCCCAAGTTAGTACTCTGCCCTTTTAATTTATAGTTGTTTATCACATACTCTGAGTCCCTCCTAGCTTCATTATTAGTACCACAGGGGTAATGAAACATGGAATCTTACAGATATGATCTGGTTCCTTGACTACCTGTGAATAATAACACTTTGCCCTTTCTAGTTCTTTTCCTTTAGGCATCCCCCTGCACTTTCAAAACCAGACTGAGTAAACATCAGTGATACTCGTGTGATGTAGGTCATATAAAAACAGTGATAATTTTACCAACCACCGAAGAATGGAAAAAATAAAAAAGAACACGATATTTCATTAAAGGCAAACATCCCACAGTCTACTTAAGGGAAATGTACTGAATACTGTTTTTGTTGTAATTTAGGGGAATTCCAAGGCACAAGAATTTACTTACTTAGAAAAGAGCTTAACACAAAAGCTGAAATAATAACTGTTTTCTTACAAATTGCTGTTGAATGGATCTGGGTACTTGTGGCATAACAGTACTTTGGTATTTTCAAGTGTTTGGTATGTGGAACAGCAAATTTATACCACTCCATGCTTTGTGCAGAATTACAGGGAAGTCCATTATGTGCTTAATATCCATTGAAATGTTGCAGGAATTCCTCCCCAGCTCCTTGCCATCTCTTGCCACGTGATTAGCTTAAAAAAAAAAATCTGAACAGTACTCTGTACACGAATAAGTTGAGCTTAAAGTGTAACTAACATTAAAGAACATATTCTTCCCCTATCAGAATTCTAATGCATTCAGTAATTTTTCTTTCTCTCCTGAAATTTTCTCAGACAATACTTTCCTCTGTGTCTTCAGCTCTGCACAATAGCTCCTAATTTAAATATGGGCAGGTAACCCTGAAATGGCTAGAAAGCATCCAACAAGAACTGCTAGCTTGCAATGAATTTGATTGTGTGTCAAATGATAATTTCAGCTTCCTTTCTCTTTCCAAGAGGGATGGGACTCTTGACAACCATCTGAAGCAAGGAAGAATATTGACTTTTTTTTTAGGTTTTGTTCTTCTTCCCTCAGAGGTATATTTGATGACTTTGACCGTGCCATTATTTGCTTTTAATATTTATTTACTTTCCAGACATTTGCTAATATAGTTGATCCTGGAGACCTTGTGGAGTTGCTAGAAGGTAGGTTCTGCTTTTTATGCCTATTGTGTTGTGCGCGTTAATGTTATACACATATACGGGCTTTAAAGATGTTTTGGAGATCTCAATGATGTTACAATTATCTTTTTTATCAAGAGCCTGTCCTCCGAAAAGTTAGCAGGTAACTAATGTAGTGCATTACATACTAAATAAATTAGGACCATAGAAGAACTACTGACGTTACAGCATAGATTCTGTTATCGGTACAGGCATAAATTTCTTGCTGTCTTTTGGATAGTACCAACTTAGCCAAAATGCTGTTAACTAAGACAATGCCTCTAGAACGCATGCTGTATGCTTCAGAACAGGAAGAGGGGAAAACATCCTAATTAGCAGGACATCCAACTGCTTATCCAGACTGATAATGGTTTCCTCTGCCCGACTCTACTGATTTGATTAATTTCAAATGAAACTTCTTAATTTCACCTGTAATGTCTGTACGTGTGGATGTATATATTTAAGAAAATGATATATGCCTACAGTAAGCAGTGTTACCACATCTGGAGCATAACAAGTTTTAGTGAGACAGCACCAGCCCTGCATGCAAACTGCGAGAGTATGCTCCCTAACTCAGGGAGTTATCTGAAAAAGTGGTTAAGCTAGCATGATCTTCTTTACAAGATATTTTCAAAGGACAAACTTGTAAGCAGGTAGAACTTACCAAATTCTTAGTGAAACAGTTGCTTTTTGTATACTGCTAATGCCACTGTGTTCATCTGTAGTACTTAAGTTGTTCTTTATTTGCTCTTATTGTAGGTGTTGCTGTGTACAGTGCTATCAATCAGTAGGCAGTTTTCTCTTAAGTAACCTCTCATTTTAGTTTTTTTAACTTATGAAGAAACTTTTCTTCCTTTCTAGTTGATACAGCAGTACTTGAACTAATACAGCTCGTTCCTCCAGGTATTGTATCAGTCTCTTCATAAATTATGCAGTTTAATAGGTGAATTTCCATGAGGACATTGCCCATTACAGCACAATCACTTTTTCCAACACGAAAACAAAATAGGAAGCATTTCAACAAATAGTTCTCTGAATATACAATGTTAATAGATCAAGAGGATCTCATTCTTGAAACAGAATAGCAACTGAGTATTGAAACTTGCCAAGTCGGAAAGTGATAACATTTTAGAAATAGAAAATAAACCGAAATCATCCAGCACATTACTTATTAACTGCATCAGGATTCACTTGCGGAGTGTCTGTCTGTGAAATTCAGAGTGTATCATCTTGTTCTCAGAATGGCACTTCTTTTTTTTTCTTTTCTGTTTTAATGGTGACCGCTGGGAAAACTCTTGTCTTCACTATAAGTATTACAGGGCGCTTGGGATATGTGACAATAATAAATAGCAATTTATCATACTTCTGTTATTGGTTTGTGTGATTATAAAAATCTATTTTAATGAAATTCAAGTGTTCCCATGAATAATGCAAGTCTGCACTTTATTGGAAATGAAGTCAAGTTTGAAAGAGAACTCGTTTGGAAACTAGTATTAAAAGCACTCTCTGTTACTTGCCTTTAGTAGTTTCAAAGAAACAATTGCTTCTCTCAGGTGATTCTCAAGACTTATTTATTCAAGAAAATGTACTGAGCGTGGATTTTTGGGGGGTGGGGGGGTAAAAGATTTTGACTTCAACAATTTCAGGACTCAGAGGTAGGTGTGACACATCCCAGTGGAAGGTGGCAAAATAACTGTAATAGCACAACTTAAACTTACTTTTAATAAAAATATGCTTTCATGGGTTTCCCCTATAGAGAATATTTTAAAAGAAAGTAGCAGACCACAATACCTGGAGAATCTTAAGGTACTAATTTTGATGTTGCTTGGATTTCTTTCTGATAACAATTTGCGATTTAAGAAGCACCAGTGTTCTGTAATAGGGGATAAGACAGTTTTTCACAATGTATTGGCTAAAAACTACTGGTTTCTTCTGTGTCATGGAAAGTAGAGAATGAGGAAACTATTGACGGGGTCACCTCGAGGAAATTTCTGTAGCTTCTAATGAAGATTACTTCAACTGCTCTCTATATACTTTTTAAATAAGTGAACTGTACTTTTAGGCCAGTTTCTGAATATTTCTGCTGCTGATTTAGTTGATGACATTATTCCCTGCTGTGACATGAGTTGTAGAGCCTGCTGCTAATTCAGATTTCTAATTAAAGTGCATGTTTTCTTTTTAGTTGGAGAAATTCTAGCTACATATGAAGAAAATACAAGAGATTTCCTGTTCCCTGACCCTAAGCTTAGCAGTCGGCACCACGGTGCAGATCGTGAGATTTTAATGAAGAGGTCCTCTTATTTTACTGTGAGTGAATGCCTTCAGATTGTGTTTATGGTACAGTGTGTTTCAGTGGAGAAACTCCTTGAACTTCTTCAAAATGAAAAGCGATTCCTTCTGACAGATTTTTTGCCAGGTCAGGTATTGAATGTACAAATCCACAGTTGCACTTCAGTGAAGGTATTCTTGGTTTTTTTTTTTTTCAAAATGCTTCAAAAAAGCATTTAATGTGAAGAACTTAATTTCCACGTGGTTTGCATGCGATTCCATGACATGTCTCTCAGTTTTATCCATGATGCGGTTGGTGGTTGACAGGATGCAAGGGGAGGAGAGGGAAATTTTGTATCAAAATTCACAATTCTCAACAAATAAACCACGTTACCCTCCTCTCTAATCTCCGTTTTTAGCACTTTTCGTTTACTGTAATGCTTAAGACAACAATAGTCGCTACAGATGTATACAATTCTATGGCATCA
>PPHD01007427.1:5941-16877 GCA_002909625.1 Bambusicola thoracicus
CCCCCCCCCCCCCCCCCCCCCCCCCCCCCCCCCCCCCCCCCCCCCCCCCCCCCCCCCCCCCCCCCCCCCCCCCCCCCCCCCCCCCCCCCCCCCCCCCCCCCCCCCCCCCCCCCCCCCCCCCCCCCCCCCCCCCCCCCCCCCCCCCCCCCCCTCATAACTTTATGAAAACAGAAAGGCAATCTCCTGAGGCACTAGAAGCTAATCCCTACTCCAATGTCTGTCAGTTCTCTCTAGCTCCTTGTTTTGTGAAAGTAGGCTGGTAATGTGAGTCAATGGGAATCTACCACTTCCTTTCATGGAAGCAAACTACTATCTCCAATCTCCTTAGTGCTAGTCAGCCTTTAAAAGAAGTTGCTAGAGGCAGGAATACAAAAACAACAACACAAACACCAAAGCCAGCAGATTTCTAAACTCAGCTTTAAAAGTGTCCTTATTTAAGAGTACTTCTAAGGTGTTTATGGCTTATACTGCTCAATTAGCTGCTTTATACTGCCATATATTCTTCAAAAGCAATCTTTTACTAACTGTAAATTCTTATAAATATTTCATATTTATAAGTCATATTTTAATACTGCAATAAAGTTTTTCAGAACACTTACTACGCCACATTTTGGCAGTAAGCAGTACACCAAACATCAAAGTCATTATTAGATATCAACACTCACCCTGTCATTGTCACAGACGTGTCCAGTTCAGTAGTTTTTCCTGGACAGAAGCTGATAGTAGCACCCTCTTATCACAACATGGATTTTCATAGTCATGAGGCCAAGCTGAACGCATCTGGGTAAGTTCAATTTTTAAGAGTTGGCTGAGTCCATCATAAACACATTGAGGTTCTATAAAATCTCACTGTGAATAGTTACTGGGGTTACTAGTTTTGATGCTGGAGTAAACAAGCTACTGGAATGGCCACCCCAAAGCACAAGTCATTCGACATAGACACTGGAAAGCTAAATATGAAAGTCAGAAAATTGGAGGTAGCTGAAGTTCTGAGCCTTAATTTAAAAGTAGGTAGCCCTAGCATCCAGGACTTCAGATAAATACATTCCCAGGCTGAGTTCTGTTTTGAAATAATTCTGCTGATTTCTATATCCATTTTTACATGTCCCGATGCCTGGGAGGCAGAATCCTCATTAACAGCTTCCTTTCCTACTGAATACCAATTTGACCACCACAGAATTTTCAGAGTGAATCTAATACCCTTAAATAGGCTGCCACAAAAATCAACCTTGAGCACACTTAAGAGATGAAGAGGGCAGGGCAAGGACTAGAAATAAAGTGTCAAACATTCACATGCTCCAAGAGCTGGTAAGCCTTTCCACTGGTTTCCATCTCTAATTGCTTCATACCATATTTATTTCTAATTTTTCCAGTACATCTCCTTACAGGACAGCCTGAGCACAGAACAACCCCAGATGTACTAATCTGAGGAATAAGGAAGGGCAAACTTCGTTGCAGTGCTTGACAGGTCTTGCTTAATAAATGCATAGGAGGCTAAGCTCCCCTGTTTTTTATCCTGCTCTTCACTAGGAGAGCTCCTAATTTTGGAATAAGACTAGGAAGTACTTCAGTATTTCTTTCTTCTAACATGAGCTGGAGTGCAGATATACCACCTGTTTCAAGGAGTTGATTCCCAAAACTATAATTCTTGTGAAGATACTGTACATAAAAAAGGTTTCTAATCTGATATACAGAAATCACTTTCAACGTGGATCCAGGTCCTATTTACTACTTGTAAGATTTACCTGGTATGGAATTGCCTGAAGACACATAGTGGCGACCATGACTAGAACCTAACAGGGTTGCATTTTTCAAAATACTCTGTCAAATATTTTTACAGTAAAAAGTAAAAAAAAAAGTCTCACTGCAGACACCTATAACAGGCAAGAACCCAATGGGTGCCTTTGTGCTAACCAGGAGAGGCTGTAGCATCTTCAGCATTGGAGTTACTAAGAATTTGAAGGACTATTGGCCCAGACTTATCTGATATGACACTGCAGGTGATTTTGTATTTGAATTCAACCCTGCTCTCAGTAAGGTTTTGAGCAGGAGACCATCAGGAGTCAGTTACCCTGCATCTCAATGTCACTATACCCCGTTGTTTTAAATATCAAGAGATGATTTCTACTTGCATCTGGTGGCTTCCATTTTGACATGTTTTGTAGTATCTAGATTATACTTTGTAACATCTCCTTACTGAGCTTATGCAAACAGCCAATACACTGAAGTCAGGGCTGCATGACAGAACCATAGCGTTCATTCAGCACAGTGGGAAAGCACATCCCAAACATTAAATCCAAAGACAGTCATACTGTCACAGCAGATAACAGATCAGAATCTCTTTGGATACAACGGTGGGAGAAATTATTTTGCTCTTCTATTACATGAAAGGTGATATCTTTCTCATGAAGTGCAGTGTGACTGACATTAAGTAAATACTGAATTAGTTACCAACAACACACCAGTCCCCCCAGAGCAGGACTTTTAAAACGTTTGTTGCCAAAAAAGCTAGCTACACATTTCATAGCTGTTAAATATAAATGTTTGTGTATGCCTTTCCACTAAGGTGCGATGATACCATCATTTATAGTGGAGAAAACTAATTCCCACCAGATTATCCACTGAGGTGTGAAAGATGACAAAAAAAATCTTGATACCTCCTGAAGTGCTTTTCTAACATTGACACACAACATGAATAGAATAGCATAATCAGCCAGACACACACATGCCAAGACAAAGTAATATTTGGCTTATTGGTTTGTGTTAACCTATGTAGCACCCAACACATTCAAAAAGCTGACATTGATTTTTACCAGCTTAAAATCTACTGCCAGAGGACATGGCTGAATATATGACACCTTCCGTTTAAGGTAAATACTTTTGTCCAGCTGAAGTTCTTGTTAGAAAGCAATATTCCTTTGTAACTGAGCACTGCTTTATACAGCTAATGTACACAATGTATGCCCAAAGCACAGGCTTTATGCTTAGAGAGATCTAAATATATTAGCTAATTTAATAAATATAAATGGCCAAAAAACATGAATCTCTCCCTGAAGATAAAGAACACCCTCTTAATGAGAAAACTTGCAATAAACTTATATCCATCTCCAATTTAGGCCTTGTATTTACCTCCATCATCAGTTTCAATTGCCTTTCCTCTGAGCTCTCAGTTTCAATTTACCGAGTGTTAGCCCTAGGCTCCTCAACAGCATCCTCAGGTCTGCTGGGACATTCATTTCCAAGAGAGTGAGCAGTTGGAAAAGCATCAACAAAATCCTGAATGAGAAATAAAGTAGATAGGTTGCCTAAAGAAATGAAGAAGATCCACAATGTTTAAAGACTAACAAACAGATCCAAAACTATGGCAGACAAAATATCCAGGAAATGCCAATTGTGAGATCTCACTAAAGAAGGTCTGCTATTTTATTTCAGATAAGTCAATAAGCCAGAGAGAAGTGAAAAACTGTAGCATTCAGATGTAGACACCAAAATCATGCATCCATAGAGATTTTATATAGCTCTTATACAGCAGTTATATAGCTCTTATTACATGCCACCTTAAAAGCTGCAACTTGCATTACAATAGACTAGAAAACGAAGATAACACAAGTCTTGAAGGCCATTGCCAACTGACAAGGTGATTCATTCTCCAAGTGACTTTCTTAAAACAATGGTTCATGCCCTGCTTGAAGTTTCCTGTACCAAATACCAACCCAAGCACTTGAAGGTGCGTTAGCAGTATGCTCCTTCTCAGCACTGACTTCATAGGGCAGCTGCATAGCTTGTCAGTGAATTTTGCAGCTGGTGTTAAGTGCTGGCAAAAACCTACTGTACAGATGGACATTAAATTTGCATTTATAATATAAAAGAAAGTGAATAGTCCTATAAAGTAACTTATAAAGGTATTTATTTAGGGACTTGCACCCAACAAGTCTGAAGCAACTTTTACCGAAAGAGTGCTTAGATGCTGAATGCTTTATTCATGCATTGAAAAAAAGTTGTGTTGCTCCTGATCACAATTAAGCCTTATATAATTCAAATACATGAAAAGAGTTGGAAAGTCCAGCCTTCTTCATTAGTTACTAAGTTATGTTTCATAAACTCATTTAGGATTCTACCACTTCAGCATAAATTGTGTGTGGATCCAGTCTGCTGAAGTTTTGCTACTTGTAATGCAAAATAATGGAAAAGATGCAGGTCACAAGCTAAATTTGCAAGTGAAAAAGCAAACAAATAATCACTGGGGAGGGTAAGCCACTAGGAGGGGCCAGGCCTGAATGTTATCACACCAGACAATATAAACGGGTTCCCTACAGTGTTCCTCCCACATGCTAGTCAGCTTTGGAATTCTTGAATCATACAAACAGTAAGCTTTCCCAGTTTCATAGAAAAGGCATTCTTTATATTGAAAGTTTTTTAGCTTTGCAGAATTGACAAAAATACTGTAACATAAAATGATTACTTGGGGGACTAGGAGAAGAAGATAACCTGAACTGAGAACCAGTACCTTTGAAAAATAATAACCTTTAAAAAGAATGCCATCTTTATTCCATAACTTGAGTTATTAGCACTTAGGACTGTAACTACATCAACTGGTTTGCCCATCCAGGCTTTAAAAATACTGAGTAAAGCCCTCTGAAAGGAAAAACATGTCACTGGGACATTTTTTCTCTTAAAGAATGACAGAAATTGAGATATTCTTAGGCTCAAGCTGTAAAATAACTGGTTGTTTCTTCACTTCATGATAACTGTCACATCATCCCTTTGAAGTTGCTTCAGTCTTTCTTGAAGCCAGTTGTGTCTGAGTCTATGAACCTGTTTTGCGGAGTACAGCACCACACCACACACCAGCATTTTCACACAGTAAGCAGACTGTACAGCCCAGTGTGTTTGAGAGATACAAGGTCATTTGCCTTACAAATTCATCACTCATTGCTAGATTCCACATCATTAGACACTGAAACAGCACAGGTCTCACCGGGAGAAAAATTACTGAATCTGCCATGACAACTTTGCTGTAGATTTGCTAATCCAATATAAAAAGGCACAAGTTTAATAGGGTTCAGTTGGACAACGTATCTCAAATAGTGGATGTTAATCACAGTTAAACAGCCATTTGATAGAGATGACAGTTCCGGTCTAACAAGCAGGCACTTCAGATGCATGCTGTCATGACAGCAGCATTGCCTGCAGTAGTATATCACTGCTGATTCTCCAGCTTGCTCAATGCTGGGATCAGCCACAGGAAAATGCCCTGTAAGGCTACATCAGAGGTGGCATGAAAATGAGTTAATAAGCAACTAGGAAGAACATAAATCTGAAGTTTTCATTTTTTTCTTCAGGTATGCCAGGTAATGAGAAAAAACAGCTATGAAGAATAGAACTAAAGTCACCATGGAATAGAAGAAAGGATAGATTTCACTATTAAATCAATACCATATCCTGGTCAGCGGTACTGCCTGCATTCAACTACAGTCAGCACCATTCCAATTGCAAATAAAGGTGTGGGATAAGTAAAGCACCAAGAAAGGAGGAAGAAAAAACTGTAAGGTGCAGTCTCAAAAAAACCCCACTAGTTTCACAATCCTGAAAGAAAAAAAGCCTTCAAGTAGTACTTGAAGGAGGGTTTGAGGTAGGAAATTGTTTCCTGTTATTTGCCAACATGTTTGCTCTGGAAAGCAGGACTTGCATTTACCTTGGAAAAGAATAATACAGCAACGTTTTTTTTTTGTTTTTCACTTTCCAGACTATTTTTGTTCTCTGCTTTGTCAGTGGAAGAGCTTTACGGGAGTGATTAAAGCTTTCATTGTTATTCCAGTGCTCTGACCATTGATGTTTTCTGCACAGTGTTGAGAAAGAGAGGAAGTGGCATATTATATCCAACTCCCTCTGTAAACAGTCATTTGAATACAAGTAAAAAATAAGCTCAAGTACTTCTAAATGCTTGCCAATCATTTAAAAATTATCTCAGAATGATTATATTACATCTGAAACTGTAATAACTATTTGAAACTATGCATAAAAATTATTTTGTGAGCAAACAACCCAAGCATTTAGCATGACATCGAGCTGCTCTGAGATCATGACATGATCTTCAGCCAGGATAACATGTCTCAGCTCCAGCAGCTTTGTACTATCACATCAGCTGAACTTTCACAGTTCACATAAATAGTGACTCACAAGGTTTCTGATTTGGATTAATGAAAGGATATGGGATAGCCATAGACACATTGTGTTTGCTTCAAAATTTAACATTAAGCATTTATGCATAAGAATGTACTTACTGTAAAAGCATTGACTGTCACTTTAACACATGCTTTACATTTGGCAAAGAAACAATACAAAAGAGTTATCTGGATCTGAGCCAACAGATGGCTTCCCCAAGCCATCAGTCTCAGAATCATACCCAGTTTCCATTCCTTCCCAGTAAAAGCCTGGAAAAGCAGATTGAAAAGATTCATAAACACATATACATTATTCATGTCATCATGAGTATGCATACGCATATAGATGCACATACGTATATAAATATATGGAATTGTAGAATCATTAAGGTTGGAAAAGACCACTAAGATCAGCTAGTCCAATTGTCTACAACCAACCAATATTGCCTACTAAACCACATGCCTAAGTACTACGTCCACCCTTTCCTTAAACATCTGCAGGGACAGTGACTCCACCACTTCCCTGGGCAACCTGCTCCAATGCCTAACCACTCTGAGAAGAAATTTTTCCTAGTATCTAATCTGAATCCTCCTTGGAACAACTTGAGCCCATTCTCTGTCATTCTATCGCTAGTAACCTGGGAGAAGAGGCTGACCTTCCCCTTCACCACAACCTCCTTTCAGGTAGAGAGTGATAAAGTCTCCCCTGAGCCCCTTCTCCTCCAGACTTCCAGTTCCCCTCAGCCACTCCTCATAAGGCTTGTGTTCTAGATCCTTCACCAGCTTCGTTGCCCTTCTCTTGGACACTCTCCAGGGCCTCGATGTCTTTCTTGTTCTGTGAGGCCCAAATCTGAACACAGTACTCAAAGCATAGCCTCACCAGAGCTGAGTACAGGGAGATGATCATCTCCCTGGTATATATAAACATACAGTATGTTCTACATGTTAAATAGTGCTTAGTTGCTAAACGTTGTCTGTGCTCTACAGGTATATAAGATCCTTACAGAAATAAAGTTTAGACAGAACTTATTCTTTGCTCAGAGGAGATATTTCATTAAAATAACTTACGTCCCATTCATATCACAGTCATTCTCTCCATATCAACACATTCCCATTGGTAAAGGTGCAGTAGCCAGTACAGAAGGTAGCTTGAACTGAGGAAAAGCCCTTTGCCTTGGTGACTATACCATAATTGCTAAATACTAGCCTTGGTGTTTGGGCTCCCCACCCTCTGTTAAACAGTTAATCACTTTTCTTACATGTCCAATTTGATAACACTTCATGTGACACTATTTTCACGTGCTAATTTATGGCCTCTAGAAGGAGCAACAATAAGAATCTAAATATACCGTCCTTATTAAGTTCTGGCTGAGTTCATAATTTTAAAGATTAACATCAAAGCAGATTGGGGGAAAAAAAGACCCTCCCAATTATTAAGCAGGTATATAGCTTAGAGGTATTGAATGGAGTCGCACAGAGGGACAATACTTAAAACACAAGAACAGATACACAGATCAGAGATCTTTTGAAATTGACTTTACCCTGTATGAACTGCATCCTGCACGAGTGAGCTATGCTGGTAGAAAGAACCCAAATCATGGGAAAATGAAAACAGGCGATATTTAAGCAGAGTCAGGGCAAGGAGCACAAATCAAAATTCAGACCAGTTTAGATCTGGTTGGACTTCCCATTAGCTAGAGGAAAAATGTGAAATATTGGTTTGTTTTTTCAAAATCATACAAGAGAAATAAGAAACGAGAAGGGAAAGAACACTGTTGAACTCTACAGTGTAATCACTATGGCAACTTGTAAAGCAGTTTTACATAGTGGTTCTAGCAGTTCCCTTATGTACTATCAAAACAAATATGTTAAACACTAAAATTTAAAGAATTGGTCATTTAACGTGTTGTATTAACACATTTAAGAGTGTAATTTCATTTAATTTGAATTTTATATTACATTTGTGTCATATTGTAGCATTCAGAACTACTCATTTAGCGATACAGAGTGGGGGGAACATGCTAGGTTACAGATCCAGTCTTACCAATACAATTTTTTAATTCCACTCAAATTTATCAGGATCTGAATTAAAACTAGAGAGGCTTTCTTGCTCCCACTACGCTAACAAAACATGATTCTAAAATATCAGTAATGATGGTTTGAAACCTTCTACTAAGATCCTATTGGAACATACTTATAACTGTATTATGCCTTTGTTTTTAATCTTTGTCTATTGGAACAACTTTTCCTGCTTCTGTACTTATTCCACCTCTAGTTCCTCAATATTGCTTTCACTTTGCTAGGCTAAACAAGCAGTAAATAATGTTTCAGTATATATATACACACAAACATATACAAGTATATATACACATTACATACACAATTTAGAAAGAATGGAATTGCCAGCTAAAAGCATAGAAAAGTGTGAAATAACAAATGAGAGAAGTTTTGTCTTTAGACTATTTTCTTCCTTTTGTTGAGACACAGGTCTACCAACAGCATTGAAATGATGTGGATATCCATAAATGAGATGCTTATATGCCTATATAGCATTAGGAATAATTTAAACAAGTTTAGGACAGGAAATTATAACTAGTAGTTAAGAGTTTGAAATAGCAGCTGGCAATTGGTATTAGCATCAAAAAAGTCACAATATTTTTCAGTTAATAGAAATGAAAATGAAGAGCAGAGCTATTCCCTTAACAGATACTCATTTTTGTGAGTTCTATTGAACTAGGCAGTTCTAACACATTACGTATAAGAAATCTTGAATTACTTAATAGGGTATTGGATAAACACAACCAGTGAAGTTCCAACAAGCAATGTTTGCAGTATAGCTTTAATGTTTATAGAAGGGCTACTCTAAAGTAATGCCTTCTATTTTGTCTTGTTTGCTCACACTGTCAGAGGAAGACGTTGGTGGTACAGCATTAAAGGTTGAACCTTCCTACCAATATCCCATTTCATGTTACTGCTGTGCAACAGATGCCAGCAGAGGGGCAGTCTGACAAAAAGGTGGCTGACACAGAAGTGCAGATGAAGCAAAGGTGTGTCACGGGATTCCTCCATGTGGAAAAACATGGCACCAATTGACATTAATTGACACTTGCTCAACACTTACAGAGATCAAACAGTGGGTGTGAACACAGTGAGCTGGTGGGGAATGCATTTTAACAGTGGCAGAGGATCATCTCTACTGGAAAAGATTTTTACAAGTATAGTATGCAGGCTCTTATTCATTGCTGGCAAAAATGCATACATACCGGTGGCGACTGTTGAAAAACAGTGTTTAGTAGTGGAGAATTTGCTCTATCAAATAGTGTTACTGTTTTCTTTCTATCTGCTGCAGTTTCCACAGAAATAAATAGGAGGTTTTACTTTCAGAGGGAGCTATATACGTATGTGCTCCTCAAAGAAATAAGAAAAAACTCATGTTTGCTTTTGGTCACTGGTGAGGTCAAGAAATAAAATATTTTGCTAGTGAGGAATAATCAGATTGTTTAGGTGGCAGAGCCTAATGCATGGGCACTGACTTACCACACCAACATTAAGAAACTGCAGCATTATACCACTGCCAAGGTCACTTCAGTAAGCCTACTTCATCATGAACAGGTCACTGTGTTCCATTCAATACAGTACCTTAAATTATACCAGCATCATCTTATTCAGAGAGGAAACATTAAAAATTGAAAAGCTCTCAGGTCTACAATTTAAATAGCCACCTTATTTAAACTGTCATGGGCTTTGAACCCTCAATGACTGCAAAATGTGCATGATCTGAAAAATAACATTAATGCAAACCTAATGTTGCCCTTGCTCTGTTCCTTAAGGAATTGAATGTGAAACAGTCCAAGAATCAGGGAAGAACTACATTTTAATTTCATTAAAAATTAAGCATCATGACAGAACCAACAGCAAAACAGCATTAACTGAAAGCAGCGTTTTTGACCATATGGTGAAGTAATCATTTTCACTGAAGAATGCATGTTTGAGTATTTGCATGCATATCTGTATGCTTTATATTTATACATAAAAATAAAAGTCCAACAGCCATTTTGTGAAGTATTTCATCTCAGTACACTTTTGAAGAATACTACATTACTTGAAAATATTGGAAATAAATCTGCATAACACTATTTCGAAATGGTAATAGGTATGTATGTATTTAATGTATACTTTTAAATCTTTGCAACTTGTAAGACAACTGCCTTAGTAGTGGCATCCACAGGGAAAGGATAAGACTTGCAATTAGTCAAACCGTAATGCATTAAAAACCTGTTTAAAACTGAGGGGAGATATGTCTCTATATATATACATATTTTTTTCTGGTTAAGTAACAGATGAAAATTATGTAAAAATAGGATCCTATAATAAAAATCTCTTGAAAAGCTAACAGACAAGACATTGCAAACATTAAGGGTGTCTTTGGGAGTGATTTTTTTTTTCAAATTAATGTCACAGGACTACCTGGAAGAGTTGCCCCAGGCTTAGAGAATTCTTGTCATCAACTCCGTGCCAGCTTTTATTTATCAATTTTGAAGAGACTATTCCACTACTGCATTTTAAAGAACTGAAAGTTGTGTTTTAGGAACAGTTATGATAATATGGAAATATTAAAACAATTACAGTGGCAACCATTAGAAAAAAGTCAGCAAACTCACCATGTGCTGCTCAACACACCAGAGCTGTTGTCTTCTTCAACATGGAGAAACTGTTCCAAGAGTGTTTCAGCTGCTACTGCGTGGTAACTGTTAAAAAAAAAAAAAAACAAA
>PPHD01007428.1:8092-23099 GCA_002909625.1 Bambusicola thoracicus
TCCCAGTTCCCTCAGCTGCTCCCCACAACACTTGTGCCCTCACCAGCATCATTGCCCTTCTTTCTACATGCTCCAGGGCTTCGGTATCTTTCTTGTAGCGAGGGGCCCAAAACTGAACACAGTACTCAAGGTGAGGCCTCACCAGATCTGAGTACAGGGGGACGATCACTTCCCTGCTTCTGCTGGCAACGCTATTTCTGATACAAGCCACTTGTGACCAGTGGATTTAATTCCATTCACCACCACTCTCTGGGCTTGGCCCTCTAGCCAGTTCTTTACCCAACAAAGAGTGTAGTTGTCCAAGCCACAAGCTGCCAGCTTCTCCAGGAGAATACAGTGGGAAACAGTGTCAAAGGCTTTGCTGAAGTATAGGCAGACTACATCAGCAGCCTTTCCTTCATCCATCAGGCAGGTCATTTGATCACAGAAGATCGGGTTGGTCAAGTGGGACCTGACTTCTGTGAACCCATGCTGGTTGGGCCTGATCCCCTGGTTTTCTCACACATGCTGTGTGATCTCAAGATCATGTGATGAAAGGGGATTCAAGGAGGGCTCTGTCCACATCAGCCTGTGGTGCTGCGATGTGCAGGTGAGAGCAGGGACCATGAAGTCACCTTCACAGCTGTGTATGGTCCATTTAGGTATCTGAGCACATATTCACCGCCAAAAGTGTGACTGATCATATATCAGTGCTTTGCCAGCTTTAGTTCATTCTGTTTTGACACTTCTTGAAATTTCGGTGAGATACATAAAGCTGTCACAGGCACAGAAATGTGACTGGATATCTAATTATAACAACTCTAGCCACATGAGGCCTGAGCAGCCACGTTATAAAAAGCAAACAAGCCCCACAATACATTGGTATCTGTTTTGTTGAGAGTCAGAGAAGCTGGAGGGTCCTTGGGGCTGTCACTGATGGGTGGCATTTCTCCAGGCAAGGAATGGCAAGGTACCACCCTTAACAAGGATGCCTGTCCAGACTAGCCAAGCTGAGCTGGTACAGAACCAGAAAGCAAAACTATTGGCCTTTACCTATCAGAAATTATAATTTTTCATCTCCTAAACTGTCTCATTCAGAGCAGACTAAGAAAAACTTAAAGGTACTCATTCCAGGCAAAGGTAATTTCAGCCTTCTTAATGCTTCTGTCCACACTGATCCAGAAGGAATGTAGCAAGGCTTTCTTTTAGGATTACACTCATCATGCAAATTATGGAAAAAGTGGTTGAGGAAGAAAAGCTGATCAGCATTTGAACTTCAAACTATTTCTGCACTCAGAACTTATGCCGTTCCCAAACCTGGGTATCTCTCTCTATGTGTGTATATGCATCAGATGGTCTATCACTGGCAGGAGTTGTTTTCTGAGCATCTATCAATTCAGGACTACAATCTCTTGTCAAGAAGAAAAAAGCAGAAACAAATGAGGAAGCCTTTACAACTACATGCTTTCTGTTGGACTTCCTGAAATGCAAACATTTTCCTACTGTGCTTAACACTGCAGACTATGCTCTCACTTACTTGATACTTGGTTTATAATGCAGTGTATAATCCTACCAAAATTTCCATTGTGCCCTTCTGAAAACAATTCCATTTGATATTTTTTTTTTTAACAGAAAAAGCTTAAATGACTAAACTAAATTCATTTTGAAGTGTTTGATTTTCTTATTCTTATGGTTCAAATATATCCCTAGAAACATCTGCTACAGAGTAAAAAAGATACTGTGTTGGCATTTGCATTCTAAAATAGAAGTGCCTATTTTAGCTTTGCTTTTTTAAACTACATTAAAATACATACTTCCAGGGAAGCCTCACCACTAATATGTGTTTTACAACACTGCCTTCTAGAGAGAGAATCTTGCTCTTATTCACTGTAAATTACTGCTTCACAGACTTCCACTTGCTGAACATACTGTACCTTTTCAGCAAAGGCTAGAAACTCAGCCACTGATACGCCTGACTTCTATTTTAAGTGTAACCTGAAGGCGAAGCTCAAGACCAAATCTGCCAACTGCCCAGATTGCTTACCCTCAGGAATGCGTTCAGAGCCACGTTTGGAATGAGTCACACAGCTCTTCTGGGTGAAAACCTCAAATTTAGGAGTACAGACAGCACCCTTCCTTGCGATGGACATTTCAATCTGTGGTGCATGCCCTAATGCATCGCACCAGCTCTTGCAGTGATTTTGACTAAGCAGGGGGTAGGTGTATGAGATAGGCTTCCTTGAGAACACCAGCATACACGAACGTTCCCCTTGAAAAAAGAAATGTGTAGATAAGCCCTGTGAGTATGACAATGTGAAAAGCTGGGGCAAGGCACACCTCATACTTCAGGCTCTTTCCAAGGCTCACTTTACAGGCCTGAGCCTCTGAGTACTCTCAAGCATTCCTTTAATACAGAACTCCTACTGGCTCAATTTGAGTGAAGGATACATTAGTTACAGATGGAAAAAAACCCTTTAACACAACAACAACACAACAACCACCACCTGAATCTTTTAGCTTAACGAAAATTACCAAATGCAATGTGAAACAACACTGCAATGTAATTCAGGGCAAAAACGCTAGCACCTGTGAACTTTTTCCTTCTAAAATTTCAAAGGTGATTTGAACAGCTGAGAATAATGCGGTTTGAAAAGAGCCATTTTCCTAGTAGTAAGTAGTTAGAGACAGCTGTCACTGTTCACTGATGGTTAACTAGGAGCTAACCTGACTGTGAGGATACTAAAAAACAGTGGTGAGATTCTAAATGACTATATTCAGATATCTAAGCTTGTACACCTTCATTTCCAAGAAATTAACATTACGCTGTATTTCTTTTAGAGGAGTTCTGATTTTTTTTTTTTTGTCCAAGTGGTGTTTTGAGAATTTGCTTTGTTTTCCTTATTATATTTAGCATTTAAAAATACTTATTTTAATGAACAGGAAAACTTGGCTACCAAGTTGTTAGATGTTCTCGTATTTCCTTATCTTGACTGCATTCAAACATGCCAACTTTCTACATTTAAAATAAAATGCAGTATCAACATGGCACAGTGTGATGTTCTTTGCTGCCTTGACAAGGCCTTCCTGCTTCAGCTACAAGAGGGCATCATGACCACAAACTCTCATCCTGGCAAGGGATTTCATACAGCCCAGATATCTGCTGGGAAATCAACATGGCACACTGCAAATAATCCAGCAGACTCCACTGTGTTGAGGATAACTTCCTGGTCCCAGATAATGGGCAGACCAACCAGAGGTGAAGTCTTATTGAACCCGTGCTCACTGCTGCAGAGGAGATAATTAAGTTAAGATTGCAGGCAGTTTGGACTGTACTGATCATGCCCTGGTCAAGTTTGTGATTTTGAGGAACATGGGCCTGGCAAAGAGCAGTCAGGAACCCGAGCTTCTGGAGAGCGCCTTCAGGCTGTTTAAGGAATTGCTGGGTAAGGTCCCCTGGGAAACTGTCCTCAGGGAACAGAAATGGAACTGAGGTGGTGCATTAAAAAACACCGTTCTGAGAGCACAGGAGCTCTCCATCCCAAAGCAGAAGAAATCAAGCAGAGGAGGCAGGAAACCAGCATAGCTGAGTTTGACCTGCTGGTCAAACTGAGGGAAAAGAAGGAAATGTACAGTCAGTGGAAGCAGAGACATGGCCTGGGAAGAAAAATGGGATGCTGTCTGGACACGCAGGGATGGGAGCAGGAAAACCAAGGTGCAGATGAAACTGAACTTGCCAAGGATGTAAGAAATAACAACAGGTTTTACAGGTACATTGGTGAGAAGAGACAGGTCGAGAAGAGCGTAGCCCCTCTGATAAATGAGAAGGGGAAACTGACTTCAACAGACTGAGGAACTCAACAAGCTCTTTGCTTCAGACTTCACTGGCAGTCAGGCTTCTGACAACTCTCATGTCCCTGAACCTCTAGTCAGGGTAGGGGGAGCAAATCCCTCCCAGTTTAAGGGTAGAACAAGTCATATGAGACTCATGTCACTGCCTCATGATGCTCAGTGTGTACAAGTCTATGAAATTAGACAATACTGGTTCACTAAAATCTAACAGCTGTGCACTTCAGTAAACTGCACACCTTAACCAATCTGTTTGCTCAGAGTATAAAGAAAAAAAATATTTGGAAAAGAAAGGATTAACCTCTGACACCCCTTCCTTTGAAACATGTAACACATTCCATCTCATGGTTTTCCAGAAAAGAAGTCTCAAATTCTCAATGTGCTCAGCTGAATTCTAGCCTCCTCACACCAGTGAGGGAGAAAGCAGCTTCATCTTCCCAGCAGCCAGACCTCCACCACTGCCAGGGCTGTGACCACTGCCTGCAGGCAAAATGTCCTTGTATCACACAGAGAGTATTGCAGTTGCCACACTGCCTGCCTGTGTGTTAATCTATTGGATTCATTATCACAAAGAAATGTGCCAGACAGTCCCTGGTAAAGGATCCAGAGAGGCACTAACAACTCATGATATTCTGCTCCGTGATTTCTTTGACACCAAAACAGAAAGTTCACTCTAAATAGAAAGTAAAGGAGAGCTTGGAAAGCCATCTAGCTTTTGCTTTCTTGGGTGGCGGTGAATGGGACTCATTTTTGTTAGTCACAGGCAGATTCATGTTATCATTCCTGTTATCACCAAATTACAGAATTGCAGAATGGCTGAGGTTGGAAGGGACCTCTGGAGGTCATTTGGTCATATAGTTTCATACACAAACACCTATTTTATTTGTAGAAAAAATGATATAATTTTGAGAAAAATATCGTAATTCTTATAAAAGAATTCAAGAACTGGGAGCTCTGACTGAGACACCTTTATGGACACCATAAGCAACTAAGCAGACATTCCTACATATTCCTTCACTCAAAGAACACTGCAATATTTATAAAGTTAAGAAAAAAAGGAAAGGGATTCTGTACTTATTGTCAAAACAAGAACTGTCAATATCTGTCAAGCAAAATAACAAACCCTTTCTCACTTCCTCAGTCTATTGAAAATATTTCTTTATAAAATGTAGTCAAGCTTTATAAAAAGCAAAATGGTTTCCTTTGCTCTGGATACTATTTATTTGCATAGCATTTTTGTGTACTGCAGAAACTAAAACTGCATTTACTCCTAGAAACAAAAATCTTGTCGAGGAGATCACTGGTAACACCTTTGGTAACGATGTTTATGTTTAAAATACTGTTTTGCACAAATTGATAAAATAGGATTTATGTATTTGTTTTACTTATAATGATAAACATGAACTTTTCATTAATGTGCTAAAGAAGCTTTTAAGCAAGAATGCAAAATAAAGCATAGCTTGAAAAATAAGCTTGCATACAAAAGATAATCAAATACACTCTTTTAAATGGGCATTCACAAACATGTCAGTCTAGGAAGCTCTGAACTGTGTTTCCAAACACAAGAACATTTAAATTAATCATGTACTAACAGTGCATGTGAGAAAGAACATCTGGGCTTTACTCAGTCCAAAGCCTGTATGTAGTGGATAATCTGTTATCCATGCGACTGGTAGGAAGCAGCTTTGGTATGTCACAAAAGTCTAATAGTCAAAGAATGTTCAAAAGTGCATGCTTATTCAAATGCATTTCTTCTGTGCTTTTTCTAACTCCCTCCATGTGAACACACCAATTCTGAGGCTAAGTTGCTGAAAAGGTTTCCAGAGAGAAAAGAGCTGCTTAAAGCCAACTTCTAGTTAAGCAAATAGCAGCATTACAGTATATAAACATGCATGCATGTGCACAAACACAAACATGGAAATGCACACACACATGTATCAACCCTATATGTTGATAATTTGTCTTTAATGAATACCACTAAAAGAGAACAACAAACAGAGCATTTTGACTGATATGTCTGCATCCAAAAATAGAGCAAAAATATATGCATACTACTACAGTCAAGCACTCGTGTAGTAGTATTCATGCTCATTTTGAACAGCCTAGAAATGGAGGCACCTCATTTTGGGACCACATGTCTGCAAAAGATATTCCTTTCTTTGAATTGTAACTTTTGCTCCTACACAGACATATAACACACTTCTTCTATAATACAGAGTAACAGGACTTGTCAACATAACACACCTATCAAATGCACATTTCAGTCAAGTAGATAACATTCATTCAGTCCATGGGTTATATTTCATTGCACGCAAGACTGGACCAGGAATGGAAATCTGTTTGGAGAACAGCTCTTAAGATAGAGCCTGTAGAGAGAATTGTTAATATCAGTGCACTAATAGCACAGAGTTTGTAATATAGTTGCACTGGTGGACCATTACATTTGAATTTCATGAAATCGTTTGAATTGGAAGAGACCTTTAAAGGCCATCCAGTCCAACTCCCCCACAATGAACAGGGATACCTACAGCTCAATCAGGTTGCTCAGAGCCCCGTCCAGCCTGACTTTGAATGTCTCCACAATTAGTCTGGCTCTATGTAAATGTACCTTCAAGAATGTATGTGTGTGACAGAATACAACACCTTCCATCAAATTAAATAAATTCTTCCATTAAAGTAATCAACAAAGACTAATGAGTTCAAACAAAAAAAAACAATTGTCGTAATAGTTACATCTATAAACAGTGCGCATAGTATCAGCAGCTGATTAATTCCATGCTTTTAAGGGTTGCAACTCATCTAAAAAAGAGGGATGTTAAGGAGGATTGAAACTTTCAGAAATATTTTTACTTGACTATTGCACCGTACTCTGTAATTTTTACCTTTAAGTCTACTGTACTACAGAGTTGTTTTCCCCAAATATTTATTTTCCTGAAAATTCATTATGTGTGTCTCACCACTACCGGCCTTGTACCACATGACATCCCAAAATGTGAAAGACATGGGAGAAAAAGGACAGAAAGTGATTGAAGAGTTTAGAAATGAAAGGACATGAAAAATCAGAAAGATTTTTCCTCAGAAGCAACTTGAATAATCACTTCACTGCACAAATTGGCAATGTAAGTAAAAAAAATAAGGCAAAATAATACAGAGAAGCAGTAAAAATTCATATTGTTCTTCAACAGGAAAATATTTACAAATTTTAAAATAACAAAGTCTCGGTATTTACACATCTGTATTTCAAATTACATAGTTAGGATTACTTTGATATAGGTTTATGCTGTCTACACAGAAAAAAATGTATTATAATATTTTAAACTCCATTTGGAGAAGAAGAATGTCTTTATGACCTTCCTAGATAAGAAAAACTATCCTGAAAAAATATATAACCAGTAAGTACATTCAAAGCAATCCAAGTAATTAATTATGAAGAAAGACTATCGAGGTGTTCTGCATATGTCTCAAAAGAAAAAAAAAATACACATAGAATCACAGAATCGCATGAGAAGCTGAGACTAGATAACTAGATAACTGCAAAAGAATTGGATGATTCAAATGACTGAGGTAACAGCTAATCCAGATTATGATAGATAACAGAAAGCAGTTGAGAGATTTGGAGATTAGCACCATGCATCTCGGCTAACGTGTCAGGGAAGGTAACTCCAATACAGAGAAAACTGAATTGACTAGCAATAAAGATCACAAAGAATTCTAGTGATGCTTCTAAAAAAGTACATCTATGAGAAGCAGCTATATTTGCCATGTAAAATAATTATTACTTTCACTTGCTTTCATGTGTCTATATGGTCACATCATAACAATCACAAGTTTTTGTCTCCTTAAATTTATATTAATGCTTCTAGTACACTTTTTCTTTTTTTTTTTTTTTTTTCTTCACCAAAGAATGGCCACATATCTCTTGACAAATAAACCTATAAAAATTGAAGGTTTTATCTTGGAAATGATTTCTTCACATTGATCCAGTACAACTGCAACACAGTAGTAAAAATAACATTTCTGATACTAAATATGTACCAACATATCTCCTTTTCTGCCAAGGGTTGTATATGTCCTAATTAAGTGATGTAAATTTTAACAGGCAGTGCTTTGAGTTTTTAACACGACAGGCAAAAACGAAGAAGGAAAAGCATAGCACCTTCCTGCATTTGAAAGATAACACAGATTAACACTGGCTGGGCATTTTAAAGTACTGAGTGCCATTTCTGGACAATTCCATATGTGAACACTCTTATTTTGGAATAAGAGCTCTTTGTTCCTGTTCAGCTTGACCCATTTTCCATGTGTATTTAATCAGGAACAGTTTTATGTGTAAAGAAGCCTTTTGTTTATTCTCTTGATTAAAGCAACAAAGCTCAGTATCTAGGCATTCTGACCTAAACATCTTTTAATGTCAACAAGGTATGAAAATACCACCTAGGTATTAAAACTCATTTCCACTGTTTCCCTGAACAAGCGATTTTAAAATTACAAGGTTTTTTTAAAGAGTCTTTGGTCAGCAAGTACTTTTTGCTATAACGGGTAGGCTGTGGACAGTTAGTCAGAACAACTGAAAAATACTGACATTGTAATGACAGAAAACTGTTTTTTCTCTCAATGTACGCCCTTTGAATTACTAAAGAGCACTCTGTGTAGGTACTACAGAACAGCTTAATTAAATTACAGTAAGTCAAATATAGCTTCCTATTGATGTTACAACCATAGAATAAATATGCGTCAACAAGATGTGACTTCCTAGCTTGGGAAATTGTAATAATAAAAAATTATTATTTTCTAATGGTATATTCAATGAAAGAACACTAAATATTTTATTTACTCCTCACAACTTAGGCAGTTTATTTATTTCAGGCATTTAACATATCTTGACTTTAATATGTTACATCTTTGCAATCTATTTAAAATACGTTAAATTTAAGAATAAATCATCTGTTTGGAAACCAACGTCTGCCTGAGGGAAAATGTCTGTAAAGCAAAAATGCTTAACTGTATGGCAAACAGGTATACAGGTATTGGATTGGAGAGATTATCCTGTTACAAAGCAGGATGACACATCAGTTGCCTGCTATTTATTTACTCAAAAAAATTTTCACTATGAGTCACATTCTCATTGATCTGAAATACACTTTTGTACTTTCCTTCAGGTTTACTTCATCAATTTTCTTCCCTTGTCTGCACATAATTTTGAGAGCTATTTGTGGGAAATCTTTTCGCTGTTTCAACTGCTGCTAACAGCACTGGCACAAAACATCTCTACTTCAAACATCTTTTTGTCGGAAAATAGAAAGACAAATACCAGCATTTAGACTTCAGACAGCCCTAGAATTTTAATATGATATCTTTAAAAGAAAATTGCAAAAACTGCCCCATAGAAAGTAAATAATATGTAATCACAGAGTCACAAATAACAATCATGGAAGATGATGAGGCTTTACTTACTTTGAGTATTAGGAGATGCATGATTGAACACCAAGCATCATGCTCCTGTATTTAAGACTCTTTGTCACTTTCTAATAAAAAGTTTCTTACACATTTGCCAATGCTAGAGTTGAAAGTTGGGGCCATTAGAAGTTGCCCTTGAAGCAGTTAAATATCATTCTGAAATGAAAATCTTTTCAAATCACATTTACAATGATTAATTCCATTTCAGTCAACTTGTTACCCTCCCTATTTACACAGAGTATTTATCACGATAGCTTTTAATTTATAACTGGTATTACCAAGTTAACATAAAAGTACTCTATCATTATGAAAAATGCTGTGCTAATGGTTTCAATAGCGTAAAGTTATCGATGAGGGAGGAACTGTGCGGTGTACGACATACGTCACTAGAACTAAAGAGAGCATCCATCAAGTTTTAATGTAAGACCAGAGAAAATGAACGACTAGGGTACCGCTCTATTCTCAGCAGTGAATAGAAAATCTTTGATCTGTACGAAACTACTGGATCACCACTTTCTATCCAATGTCCATAAAGAACCCGGTTTTTGGGTTATAAACTAAAATGTGAGTGTTTCTCTGCCACATTTAAAGGAATCCCTCTTATACGTCAGTATTTAATGACATGACACTGCTAACAAATAGTGCTTTTCAGAAAGAATTTACAGATTAACCCACAGTATCTGTTGCTTTATATGTAGGCAAAGAGCTATTTAGCATATTGGATGCATAAAACTGTAGCAGCTGTGGATAAACTCATCACAAACAGTGAATGAATTACTAATTACAAATGTTAAGAGATAGCCCCTGTGAAGCTGCCCGAGACGTTTTTATCCATTAGCAGTATGACTGCTGTTACTAATTAAAATTTAGGAAGTGTGCCAGAGATAGGCAAGAAACACAAGAATAGTTAATCACATCCTAATACAGTAGAGAAATTAGAAGCTAGCCTATAAATAGATCATCAAGGAAAGAAAAATTAAAAAGTGAAACAACATGAATAGGAACATTCTGAAATTATAGAACAAGGAGAAGGAGAGATAACAGGCAAATTCAAAGAATGATTCAGAATTTTAGAAGTGATTCAATGCCATGCAATTACGGAGAGTAAAAGAAATCAACAAAAGATGCGCATCATTTTAAAGGATGTAGAATCTGGCCGATCAAACCAACATTTACTTGTTTACCACTGCTGTTTCCAATGTGAGAAAATGTTTAATTGCTGTATGAATAAAATCAATCACAGTCGGGTCAAACCAGCTGCCTGGCTAGCACTGTAAAATGTAATGTGGAAGCATAAGGTGCACCACAACAACCTAAATCGAAGCTATTAAAAAAGTTACTTAAACAATTCTGATGGCCTAAGAATAGCAGTCTGCAAGAATACGTTTTGCTTCTAACACATTCTGCTTATAAGGTCATTGATCCCCCTCAAACATAAACCTTACAAATATAATGAATCCTTTAGTTGAGAATCTATGTATTTTTGTATCTATATAATTAACAAGCCAACTAATTAACAAATACTAACAACTGTTTAAACGGTGTTATCTTAGATCCACTTCTTGCTTATATTAGACACCTCTTAACTCTGGTCTATCTGACACATATTTTAGGATGGGATGAGTGAGTGTCTGCAGGTATCTTCCACTTCAGAGAGACTGCAGAAAGCAGACTGGACACCTGCCTTCTACACAGTTCCAGAGAAATAGAGACTGACACACCAATGCTCTGCTGTTTAAAAACCCATCTGTTTGAGGAATTATTTGAGAACAGAGTATTCTTTTACCATATTCTTATGCTTTTATCCACAACAACTAAATGGTTGTTTGCTATTTCAGTTTCCAGATTGCTACTGCTAGATTGCAAGGGTTAAGCGGAGCTCTAATAGTACTTCAACCTCCAGCCTGGCACACAGTCCCAATATATGAGTTCTGGTTGGGCAGAAAGTAAGAGCGTTCTGCTGAGTGGTTTCCACGAAAGAACAGACTACTGTTGAGGATTTTCTGTCTCAAAGATATCACATAGGAAGTCTCATATTTAACCTTATTACCAACCACTCAGGAGAACCTTACCACAGTTTACGGGATAAATACAGCCTGGCATGTGAAAGCCTCCTTTGATGTATATATAATTTTATTTTCTATTTTATTACTATAAATACATTTTCTTTAAAACAAAAGTCTACAAAAATCTTAATATATCGATCCTGGAAAATATTTAAGCAGGATACTTAATATCAAAGTCATGTTTAACGTAAGAAAATTTAATAATGATCCCTCTGATGGCTAGATGGTCTACTGAACATCTCTACTGTGATATAATGAACTAACCCATCATTCAGCTAAGGGAGTACATATTGAGAAGCTCACCTCACTCCAGCATTCACTGTTCTTTCAGATCTGAGGTGACATACAACAGGTGTCATAGTGAGTCGTCTGAAGAAGCACTTTTTGTTGGCTTGCTGTTTTATTTGCTTTAAAGAATAAACTGATCTCTGCTTTGAGAAAGAAGCTTCAACCCCATTGTCACTGTCATGTCATATTCTAACTTCTGAATACGTACCCTGTGGGGCTGGCATGCAGATGCAGAGAAATCTGATGTACGTGTCTATAGGCTATGCTAAAGATATTGGATGTTTCTCCGTAACATACCATCAGAGCTTGTTCACCTGTTGTGCATATTGTTAAATCTCAGCAGGTGTTCCACCTTTGTCTTTATCTATATCAAGCTTTAATGCTTCCTCTATTTTTAAACATTTTTTAAATGTGCAGCTACCCAGCTGGTATGTGTTGTGGCATTTCTTAGCAATAGCAATGATAGCATGCAGTCCTTTACTGTGTATCGATTTGTGTTTCTCTTCTAACATTACATCTGACCCTTTCTTACATCTTTTCATCTTATTAGACACATAAACTTGAAATTTGACCAAACTCTAAGTAGCAAAAAGTAAATACTGCTTTTGTATTTTCTGTGCATTTTGATGAAAAACAGAAGTGCTTGAGTGCACGTACACAAAAAGAATTAGAGCTGGGTACAGCTCTTGTCTGTAATAAGTATTACGCGTGAAATATGTATTGATAGAACTGCATTGATTCCCTCCCACGTTTATTTGAATGCCATAGCTACCTATGTTTCCTAAAGCCCATACTCAAATAATATTTTGAAACATTTAAAAATATTTAAAATATTGAGTTTTTCAAAATTCATTAAAATAGCTTCTCTTTCTCTGAAATTAAACAATAAGGAATTAAAACTCTGTTCAAATATAGCTGTTTTTCCTCTACTATTGCCTTGAGATAAATAAGTATTACTGCACACAAACCTAGAAAAACCAGATGCATGCATTTTGGAAAGATGCATTGACCCTCTGAGGGTCTGAGGAAAGTGGGGATCAGAAAGCTCCATTTTCTTAATGTCATGTCATTGAAGAACATCTATGCAAATACTATGGCTAGAGAAAGCCAGATGTAATACTCATATAAAAACGACTCAGAATTCTGTTCAGATTGTGAAAATTACACTTCCCATGAATTCCTTTGGCATTATCACACCACAACTCAGTTAAAGCCAAAGAAGCATCTGATTCTTGCTTTGAATACCAGTTGATTGACTGCTGTTAAAAAACATTTAATGAGACTCACACTCAAAAGCTGAAAGACCACCTCATTTTAACATTTTGAAATGGTGCTAATGCAAAAAGTTCAAGAAGTACAGAGATTTAAATAGATGTTCCAAAATAATATTGTCAATATCTACCAAATATACTTCTAAAGAGCTTTTATCTGTAATGAGCTATTTACCACATTACTTAATCAGATACATATTCCAAAACATTCTGAAGTATATTTGTGAGTAGTTGAGCCTTACTTTAATCCAAATGAAAAATGTTGTACCATGGTAAATAATCTTTTACTTTCCCTTTTTCTAAGTATTTGAATATATTTAAGTACTTAACTGGATGTGCAAACATATGTGCAGACATTAGAGATATATATACATATAGCTATAAAACATCCATAACACAAGTAAAAAATATTACATATATAGTAAGAGAGAAAAACAGATGTATAAATAAATCTAATTTTGGTTTTGACTGCTCTGGATTTTGCAATATTATCACTAATTTAAAGAGCCATCCTGTATTTTTTTTAAATCTGTACCGCAGGCAGTATTATTTATTTGTTTTGTAACAGTAAATCTAAATAAAGATGGCCTAAGTGCAAACAAAAGCATGAACACAAAATAATATTCAGCATTTGCAAAGTGTCTGGCATGCTGAAAGTATTGTGTAAGTATTTAATGATAATTTCTCAAAACAGACCTGAGGACCAGTAAGCACTTCCACCATCGTAACCTGGAGGATAGGGAAACAAGGTACCACAAGGCACAAAGCAAGTTACCGCCTACACCCTACATGGGGTAATGGAAACAACACTACCTTTTAGTAGCAGTATTTATGCAAATCTGCTCCAAACAACAGAAACTGAAGAGATGGTAGTAGCTGCTCATAAACACCCTTTGTCTTCTTCGCTACCGTGTTAGTTTTGACATAGCATTAAGCATGAACAACTTCAGGTGTTGAAGAGTAGGTGGAAAACAGCAGATGAGGCATACAAATCCAGTGTAGTTTTCATGATGATGAAAGAATAGTATTTGTTAGGGAAAAAAAAAAATGGAGTATGATGAATTAATCCCATGTATTTCTGTCCATTTCAAGCCTTAGAATGTTGTAGCTTTCCACTGAAATCAGCTCAGACAGAAAAGATGCCTGTATCAGCAGTTTTCCTTTTATTTTTTGCTCACTGTGCCTTTAAGGATTTTGCAGAATTTGAGGATGAATGGACACACTACCTTTGCAAAGTTCCCATCTTTTTGTGATTTCTTAGTCTTTAAGGATGCATCTTCAGAATAAGTAGAATTTTTCTTCTTTTTAAGAGTTCTTAGTCCTTAAAGATGAAGTCATGGCTTTCCTTTAAAACTATCTACAGTGAAGATGTTTCTATTGAGCTAGAAGGGATGACAGTGGTCTGGATAGATTTCCCTAATGTATGTTTTATTCTCTCTTTCTGAGGATTCCATCATTCCTTGGTCATGAATATTTTCATTAATAAAGCTAGGATGCTTCTAAATTGGAAAGGTTATATCCACTGACTTGCTTGTTGACATCCCTCTGGTCAATTTTTGTTAATATTTCTGCTTATTACCAGAACTCTGGAAAATGTTGCAATGTATACAAGAATTATTTTATCATAGTCTTTAAGTAAGCATTTTGTTGTTGAGGACACCTGTAAAAGATTTTTTATATTTCTTTCTTCCTGTTAGAGGAACCACACAAGAACAGATGTTCTCTTTTTCCTCGAGTATGTCAAAGTGAAGATTTTGATTTATTAACATTTTTTAAGACTGTCCATATTCTTGTTGAAAAGGAACCACTGCTCATTAACAACATGCAAGACAGACTTTTGCTCTATTTCTGAATTTCTATTTCTGAAGAAAAAATAAAAAGTTAAGTCTTCACATGAGCTTTTGGCAGGAATGTCAATATCCCACGTCTTCCAACACCACTACATTAAAATTGACATGACCCAAAATATCAAATCAAAGGTGTACAAAGAAAAAACATAAGTTGACCTTCTAATACCATGATCTGTCCCCTGTTATAAACCTCTTTTAAGATTCACATCTGACACAGCACATATAAAGATCCTGCCTAATTAGGAAAGGG
>PPHD01007429.1:0-23099 GCA_002909625.1 Bambusicola thoracicus
GAGATTTGGAAGATGAAAGACCTGTACTGCACAGTGCCATGTTTAGACACTATTTACAAGCTAGTGCTACCTTGTATCAAAACGGTGTTGTGAGTTAAAGATGACTGAGAAATCCTAGAAGGGGTTAGGAGAGAAGAAGCCATGCAGAATTTTTTTTATCTCTAAAAGTGGGGTAGTGTCAGGACAACCACTAGACTCAAACAAGTGCTCATATTTAGAAACAATCTAAGTTCATTACTGAGAAAATGTGAAGATAACACAGTGATCAGCAGACTGGTAAATTGAGAGGATGAGGCAACTGATGGAGTGATCATGATCACATGATAAGCAAGGGCATTCAAATGTGTTTTCAAATGAAAGCCTATAATCTGGGAACAAAGTAAGCTGGACACAGCTGCAGAACATGGGCTTTGGTTCTGGAGAGGTGCCTGAACAGACACTGCAGCAGTTGCCCTCTACAAAAAGCTGTCCCTTTGTGACAGTGCTGCTGGGCGGTGGTATTCAACAACAAAAAATGTTTTTCAAAAGGAAGAATGAGAAACTGGAGACAAAACAGAAGGGAAGCATAAACGTGATTTGAAGGTTGAAGAACATTTCCTGCAGGTGAAAATAGAAAAGTGCTAAAAGAAGATCTGATATGATTTAATTACAGCACATAACAAATATAAAAAGGCACAGAAAAGGAAGGCAGCATGGTGAAGGCTTAGCAGCTGATTTTGGACAACTCTGAAGGAGGAATAACTCTCTAATGAAGTAAATAAACCTTCAGGACAAGCTAGGAAGTGGTTTAGCTATCCTTTAGAGCCTTCAGATCAAACCAGTTTTTGCTGGCACGTTCATGAGTTCAGTAAAGGAGTAATTGGAAGAAATGTAATCACGTGATATACTAGGAGGAACATCAAATAACCTAGTGCTCTTGTTAGGAGCTAATGAAATGATATATCGAAGCCTCCCATCACTGTACAGTTCATGAGAACTTTTCAAATTTTAGAAAGTTGCTCCTATATATTATGTTTGTATTCACTGGAGTTGTAACATATGTTGTAAACCATATCTTATAATTTGTGGCCTTAATTAGGAAAGCAATCAGGAGGAATAACTTTAACACACTGTCTGAAAAATATTAAGGATTACTATGTGCTGAGTTATTTCATATGAATGTAGTAAGCATCACAGTGATTGCTGAAATTAGTGGTTAATAATCCTAGTGAAAATGTAAGAAGACTGGAGTAATACTGAAAAAAATTATACTTCTTCAGATAGCCACACCAAGACAGTCACAATAAGGTCTATTAAGAGAACATCTTCTGGAACACAGCAGCTCTAGGACTTGACTCTGTGGTCACTGTAATGGTAAATGTATCCTGCTGTCTCATGACTGTTTGGGAAAATGCTACAAAAATTCCATACTTTTGGGGTGTTTCATTGTGCATACACTAAGAACAGCTGAAGAAACAGATTAATAATTACAAACATGAACTAAAGCCTGAAAGTGCCCACATCTGCTTCAATTTAAGCATGTTACCATGTACTGAGGAATTAAGAGGAACTCCCACATGCATTAAGTTAAACCTATGCAAGTCTTGCATGACATGTTTATATATGTGACTGTATATACACTGTACACATGCATAATGACCTGAAAGCACAGATATAAATGTTCCAGACAAAGAGGAAAAGATATTAAAACAAAGTCACATATGAAATTGAAAAAAAATAAAAGTAAAAAATCATTTTCAACATGGCACTGTGTTTATGAAAGTCATTTCTTTTATGTGGAATTTACCTGCAGTGCTCTTATGGGTGGACATAAGACCTGCAAATGGCAAGGTGTGGCTTCCTTGCATTGTTTGGGGGAGTTTCTGTCCGGAGAGATTTAAAACAGTGATCCAAAAGTTTGACAGTAGCAGTATGAAAACATGTTTATCAAAAATGGTAGGCATGTTTCTGCTATTCTGGTACATTCCATGCTACTGATTCAAAGGAACACAGAGAACAACTCTCATTAAGCTATTACATACCTAGGCAAAGTAAAATGCTTTCTAAGTTACTTGTGTGCTAAGACAGTGGAATTTGTAAGAGGCTTTCTGAAGAAAATGTCAACGCAGTAAATTTGGGGTTTATGTATATTTGTGTGTTATAGCTTGTAAAGTGTGTTTCTGTATGTCACAGGTAGGAAATTCTTGACAATGTTCTGTGGCAGAAATATGGTTTCTCTATGAGCTTCTTTTTTCATTTTTTTTTCCCAGTTAGTAATCTGTTCTAGAAATATCAAGTTCCAATTTAGCTTTATTGACTTTGGCAGCATTTGCAGAAAATCTATCGGATAACATTGTTTGTATCCAAATCTTCTGATGAACTTTTCTTATCGACCTCAAGGACTGACTAAAGGGAATGTGGAGCTGGGCTCCCACTCAATGAAGCCACACATGTTTTGGATGACTATGAGGTATGGCTAAGTCAGAGGTCTAGAGGAGGTAAGGAAGGAAGCAGGGTATGTCTGCAAGCACTCCATAGCACTTCAAAAAGTCAAGCAGACAGCTTCCATCTTGTCAGTTTTGTTATAACCACCACTGTGACCATGCCAGCCACATGCTGCGTGTGTCTTCTACAGACATAGAATCCAAAGCCAGTTTTGTCATAATTGTGCCAGTGGTATTCGTCTGTGTGATTTTAACATGCTTCATGAGTGTTGGTTGCTGGCAGTGGTATCAGTTTGAAGCTGGGAAAGGTTCAACCCCTTATTAGAAAGAAAAAATAAAGAAATACAGAAACTTTATATATGGTTCAGAGAGTTTATAACCAAGTCAGTGCTAGTTCTCCTGTTGTGTGCGATCATGAGAGTTGTGTAGATGCAGTGCTACTGTATGGAAACCAAAGATCTCTGAAGTTATTAAACACACAACATGCATTCACTTCAGGCTGTCTTAGGCATTTAGATCTTCTTACAGACAGAATATGGAGATGATAGGTTGTTAATTTGTAAGGATGCTCAGGCATTGGGCACCTTAGTGTTTCAATGCCTGACTGACTGTTATCTTGTTTCAAAAATGGCTTGAGATTCTAAAGCTGAGTTTTCATTGAGGTGCTTAAATCAGTAAATTGCCTGATTTCTTCTTGTTTATCCAATATCTTTCTAATGAAAGATGCAAAAAAAGTCATAGATGTAAAGACTGAAATGTAAATTTTCTTATTCCTGGAGCTGCCTGATAGAATACCAATTCCAGCCTCTTTCTTTGCTGTTTTTACATCAAATAATCTTGGATTTTTTACCTTATGGTTGCAGAGCTTCTGTAGGGAATTGGAAATGTTTTCGTCTTGGTGACAGGACGCATGGGTTTGCATTCTGTTATGCACAAAAAAAAAAAACAAAACCCTAACTCTCAAAAACTGAGTCAAATAATGCAGGATTGAGCAGACTCATGTCTCTAGAGACAAATATAGATAGTTAAAGATAGATAAGTCAATCTCTGAAAGCTCCAGGCTTACTTGGTTTGTCCTGCATAAATTTACTCAGTAAGTGGATAAAATGGTACCCAGTGGAAGAATGAATTCACTGTGAACCTTCAAAGTTTTAAGTGAATGCTGTAAAAATTTGACAATTTTCTCTTGATTTAAGACAGATTTTAATGTGCTTGAGAACAATGAAAATAATTCATGGGCCCAAATAAAGTTTCTAATGTTCATTAGTATTTAAAATATTAAACTGTAGCTCCTCTCCTTTTATAAAATTTCCTAAGATTTACTGAATAATTTTGCAAGCTAAAAATTCTACATATGCATTTCTGAATTCACTGTGTAATTAGTTAATTGAAATGCTGTAGCGCGTAACATGTAATGCAATTCCCTCATCACTTAAGATTAAATATCAAGATCTCTCTGATGGAAATAATTATTAAAACCATCCATCTTTATGCTTACCTGAAAAACTGTTGAGAAAACACTGTGGTAGTTTTGTTTTGTTCTTATTTCTTTTTGATTATGTGGCATTTTTACAGCACTACTGCAAGAGTTTTTACATTTGAATGATTTCAGGTAATGTATTGTCAAGATAACAAAACTCCTCAAGATATAGATTGTACTAATTCTGTATTAAAACTGACAGTGAAATTTTAAGCCCACTAACAGCTGGTTAAATTACTGGTTACTGTCTTGGCTTTTTTCAAATCAAAACTTCTTCAAACATGTTTACTTATTAATTTTTTATAGTAGTGCAGAGAATATGTAGAGAAGATTCAGATACCATTCTGGTTGAGACCTGTACATGAAATATAGACAAGATCCTGCTCCAAAGGGCTTTCAGTGTCAATAAATTAGACAGATGAAGAAGGAAAAGAGGAAGAGCAGCATGACTTGCCCAAATATGAAGTCAACAAGTCAGTGACAAAAGGGAAAAATAATTTCATTTTCTTTGTTCAGGTTTGTATTTTGATGAACATGCTATGTTTAAAGTCAAACTGGATTGTTCTATGATGATGGAATAAGCAATGGATGTATGATGTTAAGTGTTGAACTGCATATAACAGCTACCTCTCACTATGCTTTTAAAATAAAAATTATATCCAACATAGTCTTGGGTGAACATCATTGTTTTGTAACAGGTGATAAACCTGAAACAAACCAAAGGTAGAAGACATAAATAAAAACACAAACTTCCCCAAGATTGTACAGAAACAACTTTCCTTCCTCCTGTTCTATTGTTATGGGCAACAGATCACAGAGTATCCACTGTTTTGCAACCTATCATGAAAAAAAACTAAAAAAAAACCTTCTCTTTTACTCATTTTTAAGAAGATGAGCCTTTTAAGACGAAACAATTAGTCCCATTTCATAGCTGAAGACTGGACTAGATCAAATCACAGGAATCTCTTTAGGTTGTATACTGCTTAGCTTGTCAAATCTTCCCTTCCCTTTGAGACAGATATACTTTGAAAGGGCTATATTAGGTTCCAAAACCTATGCCTTGGCTTTACATCCTGTACTTGTGTGTGTGTTTATGTGGAGAGGGAGATTACTTTATTAATTGTAAGAAAATATCCTTCAGGGATTAACATTAGTAATTTTTTTTTACAACCCCTAAAAGAGGGCATTTTAGATGATATCCAGTGGCATAGTAAAGCCTAAGATGACTTCTGCTAGTCCAACATCTCATCTATTCCTCTTTCAAATAAGACTAATATTCTCACAAGAGTAGACCACAACTCTGCCACAGTAAATCTCCTCTATGATAAGCAAGGCCAGTAGGTTAGGCTCTGTACTCTTCTCTGGACTAAAGTTTATCGAGAGCAATTAGAACTGCAAGATGGTGTTACTACTTTAGCGTTATGCTGTCTGGAGCTCAATAAAAGGCACACTGTAATAGATTTTACTAACTTGATCATGGAACTTGCCTGATGTGCTGATGTTACTTCCTGTCTGTGTGTCAGCTCTGGCTTTCTGCAAGGTATTTCATTGCACAGTGTTAAACTATGGCAATAACTCTTCTGGGAGGCAATTATTCACCACATCTGTGTGACCCCTTTTTGCAATCCTGCTTGTTCTTCCCTGAGCTACCTTATTTAAAATATTGATGTTGCAGCAGCATAGTGGGTTCTCTGGCTTGGAAATTGAAATTTTCAATCACTGAACAGCATGATCAGTTTCATTTTGCTTGAGCTGACTTGCCATTAAAAGTGTAATGAAGAACAGCTTATTTCTCAGCAAAGATTGACTTATCATCTACATATGGGTCAGCAAATTGATTGTATATGAATATAATACAACACTGTTGTGAGAATTTGTATGCCAGACCTATATCAGCTGCTGAATAATCATTCTTTGCTTTATTTAACACGGCATAGTTTGTTTGTCCTTTTCTGCACATAAAAGACTGTACTGGCTGTGCTTATTCCAGTTATGGATACACAAGGATATTGGAAAGACAGACAGGAGGTTTAAAACTTAAAGAGCTGCTCTGAAAGTAGTGACTCCTGTTTTGTTACCTTGGCCCATGGCATCAGAGGTGGATGTTGGTGGTATGACAGTAGAGGCTGAACTTTGCCAACAACATTCCATTACATGTTGTTGTTGTGTGACAGATGGCAGCAGAGGGGCCGTCTGACACAATGGCATCTGATGTGGAAGTATGTATGAAGCTAACATGTGTTACTTAATTCCTCCATGCAGAAAAAATGGCACCCACTGACATTCATTGATGCTTGCTGAACATTCAAGGAAAACAAAGAGTGGATGTGAGCACAGTGAGGTGGTGAGTGGTACATTTCAGCAGTGGTGACAGAGATGTGAAAGACAATCCATGTTATGGATGGCCTTGCACAACTTTCACATCACAAAATGAAAAGCATTTTGATCAGCTTATCCGCACGAATTGGAAGATTATGATAGGGGGACTGCGTGCGGAGCTGAATATCAGCTTCAGTGCGTTGGAAATGATGGTGGCAACATTGGAACATTGCAAAGTTTTTGCCAGGTGGATCACATGAATGCTCACACAGGAGCAGAAAGAGCACTGTACACAAGTTTGTCCAGACCTATTGAACCAAACATTTCTGAAGTTGACAGCTTCCTGGTGATGAGATGTGGTGTTATCACTATGAGCTGGACTCAAAATGGCAGTCCATGGAGTGGTGATGTGAATTCTCCATCAAAGAAAAAGCTCAGGATACAACTCTCAGCAAGTAAAGCAATGTGCACTGTCTTTTGGGATAGGAAAGGGGTGATCCTTCTGGATTTCCTTGAACCCAAACAAACCATCAGCTTTGGCCACTATGTTGTGACACAGACTAAAGCTGAAAGCTCTGACTTCCAGAGTAAACCAGAAAAGAAGACAATCTTTCTCTTTTCAACACAATAATGCCAGGCCCCATACCAGTTTGAAGATTGCAGAACACATTGCCAGTCTTGACATGACTGTTCAACCACACCTACTGTATTGTCCAGATCTGGCAGCTCCTGACCTCCATCTGTTTGGGCCAGTAAAAGATGGATGGCAAGGGCAACATTGTCCTAGCAATGATGTCATCATAGCATCTCTGAAAGAGTGGGTCGCCTCTGCTGGTGGAGATATTTATGAGTGTGGCATGCAGGCTCTTGTTCATCTCTGACAAAAATGCATAGCTAATGGTGGTGACTATTTTGAAAACAAACAAACAAACAAACAAACAAACCTGTTTTGTAGCTGAGAGCTTGCTCTATCAAACAGTGTTATTGTGTTCTTTTTATCTGTTGTAGTTTCCATGAAATTAAATACAAGGCATTACTTTCAGAATTATCTGCAAAAATCTGTAGTTGCTTCTGCTCATATGGAGATAAAGCTTAGATTAAGAGATTATTTATATCAAAATCAAAGTGTATGGAAGGAGTAAAATGAAAAAAAATTATGGAGGTTTTGAAATCCATGTTGAGTTTAGTAATCTTGTTTATAGTCTTTTTCAAATGGAAATTCTAGACTATTATGCTATTGACTTCAATGGGGTTAGCTTTTTACCCTTTGTATAGGAGTTACAGAAAGCCCTAGTAAGGACCTAGGTTGTCCTGCTGATGTGGATTATTTTTGTAGCTGAAGATGAGTGTATTCCTAAGACTTTGCCAGGCAGCAGCTTCACTAAATGATCTGTCCAAAGAGGAAGAGTGTGACTTTCTAGCCTAGGAATTAGGCACCTGTCAAGGAAGAGACTGGGATAGCTCCCATCCTTATCCTTCTGTCCAGAAGGTTGTTGGTTTTTGTTTGTTTGTTTGTTTTGGTTTTTTTTTGTGTGTGTGTTTTTCTTGTGTTCTTTTTTTTTGTTTGTTTGTTCCTCTACAGTTTCACCACAGCTTTCTGCTCCTTCAGTTTGTCAACTACAGCTATCTGTGAATCTGAATAGAAAACCAGATCACTGAAATGACCCATGTGAAAAAATAACATTCCAGAATAAGTATTTTTCATGCCTCTGGCATTTTGCCGTGCAAAGCCAGGGCATAATTTTTTTAAAATCCACTCATTTTTAAAAGCTTATTTCTTGCATAACTAACTCCAAGTCTCTTCAGAGAACAACAGCTACACTGAAAAAGAAGTATTTGCAATCATGCTCCAATGATGACAGCTATCCTGAGGATGAGTTTGACACATTCATTTTAACAGAAAGAAAAATTTTGTGCCCTTCCTTTGTATATTTTAAGAACAGGTTTCCTTGCAAGAGAGGTGGTTTTTAATTCCACATACTCAAGTTCTGTGGCTTTTCTGCTCTGCATTTCTTAGTTCCAACCATAGAAGGCACTCTTATACTGTCAACAGCTTAAGAAGACCTGATCCTGGAGCTGAACCCCTGGGCCAGTAATGTTTGAACTGTTGGTTTTGATAGATTAAGACAGTAAATGTCTTACTTCAGGATATAAAGCAAATAGTACATAGAGCAAATATGCAAATAAATTAATCTGTATTTCTTCAAAGGTAAATACCTTTCTGAAAAGGTAAAGAAAGTTATTTACATCTAGGAAAAGAAAAGGTCCTTTGGGACATGCGATAGTAAAAAGCAATGAGTAGCTATAAATCGTCATGTCTCATCCATGCAAGAACTCTTCTTCAGATTGGTTTGATACTCTGACTGTCATACAAGAGTTTCTCAAAGTCATCTTTCCAAAGCATCGGTGTTTTAGAATGAAGTCTGTGCTAAATAAAATCCTGCCAATCAGTTCAAATAGGCTGTTTTTCTGAACTGTCAAAATTAGCTACTTGTGCTGTTTGGAATTATCTGAAATTGTCAGTTTTGATAAGCAAATAGGAGATCAATGCAAAATATGTATGTATGAATGCACCAAAATGTAACTTCCTCCTCTACCATCATGAAAACAGTAAAGAAAAGTGATAGGGTAGAGCTAGTTTTGACTACTAACAAATGCTTGGGAGCCACATGGTTCGGAAAGGCAGGCGATAAAGAACGTCCTGCTCTGCTTCCATCTCCGTGGGGACACATGCAAGTATCTCCCAAGTGCAGATTCTTTAGCCTCATCACGTCACTGGAAGATGAACCTAGAGGCTGAGAAACAACTCATTTTCCTTTCTTCTTGAAGCAGAAGGACTTTCACACAAAGAAACTAACAGGAAGACAATTTGCTAAAAATTGCAAATATATTGGCAAAAAAATATAACAATACTGTAGGAATTAATGTTAACTTCATTATACAATATTTAAAAATTCACTTTTCCTTTCCTTTCTGTCTCTCAAGAAATGTGACCTGTGATATCACCACATAACTTCCCTGATGTGGGGCTAGCAGATTTTCTTTCATTATTCTTATTTCATTCTGTTTTAACCTTTTGGTTTGCAACATTTTCTTATTTGAGTTCTAATTTTCTTCTCCATCACTGGGATTTTCCTTGTCTTTGCATGCCCTGAATTAACCAGATGTATATTGAAATTCATTTTGTTTCCCAGATCTCACATTCCTTGGTCACCCTAAGCACTTTTGTCTCAGCAAGAGAAAGGCAGACATTCCTCTATGTGCACAAACGACCTTATAAAAGATCAGTGAAAAATCATTTTACATTTTGGACATCATTTCCAAGTGGGTCCTAAATCTCACTCTCTCCACTCCCCCTCCCCCCTTTTTTTCCCCCTATTACCGGACATTTTATATCCAGCTGTTCTAAAAGGAGTTTGGCATTTTGCTTTGTAGACTTCATCGTTAGTCTCCATCAGGGCTAGATATGAAGGTAAATCATATCTAATATGCCATCCGCGTGAAAGTAAAAGCTGAACAGCTGTGTGACTTGGCGCAGTGAACAGCTATAAACAGAAGAGTAATTCAGCCCACTGGTGAGCTGTATCACTGAACATCATCAAAAGCTGGCAGATAAGTAATGGAAAATGAGTTAAATGTCATTCTGCCTTTCCATAGCTTGTCATTATTCTTTTTTTTTTTCATCAGAAAGATTAGACAAGTTTAGCATGTTTTGGCATTACTCAATGGCTGCTTGATAATTACAGGTGCATGCTCGAGAATACTAGTATTTTCTGGCTTATACTCTTAATTCTTTAGGAAAATAGGAAGCTCGTGTACAGACCTGAATTTTGGAATGTCTAAAGTATACCCGCCTCTCAGGGACATCAAATCTTTTTACATGTATTATGAGCCTTTGAAAAGGAAGTGGAACATACGATAATTAACAGTTGAACAAAAGATATTCAGAGGGAAGCTGCTTGTGAAATGAACACAGATCTATCTAAATGAGGAGTGGAACAATATGGGAGAAGAAAACAAACGCAGTCTACCACAGAAACTCAGTGCTGTGATTATGCCTATGAGAGACACCACAAAGAACTACTTGTGTACAATTCTTCTGACAAGATACTGAACTGAATAAAAATGCACCTCACTCCTTCAGCACTTCTTCAGTAGAGAGGCAGTTTTCTTGTAGAGTGACTTTTTCCACTGTTTTAAAGTGCAGAAATAATTAAAAAGGGTAAAATCACTTGCACTGTGACAAAACTGGAGTACAACATAAGGCCAATCTTCAGTGTACTTATGGCCTGCATAACTATCCTGGGGGGGGAAAATTAAACATTAAGATCTTGCTGAGCATTGTCAAGTGTTTTCAGATTTTTCAGTTTCATCTCAAAGCATGGGATTAAAGCACACTCCTTTGTAAAGCAAGAAATCCAAACATGATTTTACTTGCTTATATGAATTCAAGAGCTGGAGTTACCACAGAGAAAAAACACAGCCTCATGGGATTCATAACAGTGTTTGCAAAGCTTGGTCACTCTGCACCATGTAAAGTTGTGATCTTGTCACATCAGTGGCTGCTGAGTGCAGAGGAAGTTGTCAGTACATTGGAATTGGCAACTTTTTATTGTAGTAAAAGTTTTTCAAAAGCTTACAGTGAAGTCTAAAGAAACATGATGATTGGATCAGTCTTTTTCCTAAGAATATGTATTTGTATCAAGTACTTGACTTCAACCGACACACCAACAGTACTCTGATGATGTATTCATTTTACTCATTTGTCCACGACAAATTCTTAATGTGAGATACTGATTTTATTTTTCCTTACGCATCACATTTTTAACATTATCCAAAAGACCAGGAACAAAATAAGCCAAGGACCTCACTGCTCATGCAAAACTTGTGAAAATTGTTTAAGTGCCTGTATGAGAACCGTTGAGTCATGGCCTGAACTACTGATTGATCACCTGGGAAGGGACTTGGTCAGCCCTGGGAGCACAGGTGAAGGTAATTCACCTGTGTGACCAGAAGGGGTGAAGCCTGGCTTCACCTCTCTTAGACCTCATTTAAGGGCTTACTGCTACTATAGAAGGATCTCTGGTTGGAGATCCCTCCTTTATGGGGTTCTTTCTGCAAGCCTAAATCTTTGGATATGGGTGAGTACCTTTACTTTTCTTGGGGGAGGGGGGGGGGAAATCTGCACTGATACCTTTGCTGTTACATTCCTGTATCACCCTTCCCCTGTGTTAATCTTTCTGATTGTAACAGCGTCATTTAGATTTTTGGAAGTCTCTGTAAACATTGTAAACTATGTAGTAATGACTGGCAGGTAACAGGTCAGTCTCATAAGTTTTTATTTGTTAGACCTGAACTCATAGCCTGAAAAGGAGATTAGATGTAGTGTATGTTATTTGGAAATCTTTATAAAAGGTAAGATAAAGTAAGTTTCTGCAGGAGCAGCTGTGTATGCTGTTGTTGGTATGTTTTGTAAAATTGACTGTGCGAGTTAGCTAAACATGCTATCTGTGTACACATGCTGGGCATAGTTGATGGGTCATGAATTATCAGCTAGTAGAATGGAGGAGGTTTTGGGATATGGAGACAAATGCTAGCATCTTTAAGCAATCTCTTTCCAAAGTTCTCAATTTAACAGTACTTTTCTGCTGCTATGTATTTCTAACTGGAAAGGAAGTTATCAAATGGTGCTATTAAATCCTACGGATTTCATGAAATATGAAGATCTAATGTTCATCAGAGGTCCTTGATTTCTCTGCCTTCACCTAGCTGGTTTGAAGGGAAGCAGAGTGGACAAGCTGCAGGGGCACAGGCAGGCTGCTTTGCTGGCTCCATTTCAGCAACATGCTCAGAGCCTAACAGCTGACTTGCCTCTTCCTCTTCTACTTGCACTGCATGTGCTCCCATCACATGATGTTACTGGTTGGTTTTTCTTTCTAAAAGAAGAGATACTGAGATGTCTAAAAATTTCTCCATTTATAACCTTGCACATTGCTAGACAAAAAAAAAAAATAATAATCTGCACCTAGTCAAAGAGTACCAGAAAAAAAGAGCAGAAAGGAAGCAGATTTATAATTCCTTTCTTGTTTTGCCTTCATCCCCTTGCTCAGAAACAATAATTTGTCTAGTTTTCTATTTATCGTAAGATCTCTACGAAAAAATTTGCCCTAGGATCAGGTTTTTTGTTCTCCCCTATCCTGGTTTTTCACACAAGAACCTCAAAGAAGAGTTAGGATGAAGTAAAAGTGGCTTTAATATATCTAGGATCCACACACCGCCTGAAACAAGGCTTTCCCATCACAGAAAACTACCCTCTAGCACAGAGCAGGGATAAAATTTCTTCTCCCTATGAGGTCAAGAAGCTCAGTAAAGGAACAGCAGATGGTGATGCACTGCCTGAAGGGAGCAACAGGCCCTTCCTGCCCTTGGCTCCTGCCAAGGCAGTGCTGACTTGGCACCCTCAGGTTTTGTCTTTAAGTCTGGTTGTTTTGGGGCTGAATGGGTAGGAGAAATTCTTTATTGTTCATCTGTCATCTGTTTATGCTCTTTGTGATGGGGCAAACAATGGATAGGACCCAGCTGTGTTTTCATGTGGGGCCAGCTGAAAGGGTTTGGGCTTCTGAGGGAGCACCAGCTGAGATGTGTTAGTGCAGTGCTGCCTGCAGGGTGAGTGTAGAGGGTGGGTGTCTGGCTCCAGACAGGCTGTACAGGTTCTTGTCATTAAAACATCCTGGAGTGCAATGGGAAGCTGTGCTGGGTAGTGCTAAAGCAACTGACAGTTGTCATTGACCCCTAAACAGGATGAGGGAGCAGCGGCAGCAGAGTGTAGAGACAGTTGCTGGCGCTGCTCTGACAGTCAGACACACAAACAAAGCCAGGGAGGAAGCCCTCCTTGGGGCTGCTAAAGAAACCTCAAACTATAGGATGTGACGATGGGCGTATATGGAGTAAAAATAGCTACAAAAGCATAATGTGACTTTAAAAGATATGCTGTGAAGGCTCCCTTTCTATTTTTAGAATGGGATGTGTGCTTATTTTTTTAACTTAATGGAGATGCCTGTTTTTAACATTATTTAATGACTTTTTATAGACTTCTTAAACAAGGGACAGAAACTGCATAAATCAAACAGCTACCTTTGCTTGTTTTAGAAAAGAAATGAATTAGAAGCAAGGAAGACTTGGGAGCCTGTCACACAGCTTCTCAGGCAGTGCTCTAAGAGGCCCAGTCACTGCATTTGGTTGGGTGTAAAATCATTTTTTATTATAGTTGTGATTCTTCAGATACGCACTAGAAGCCAAAGTTTAGGGAGAGCATAAGCAATGCTTTGTTGGCTTCTGATTGTGCTCTCAGGGTTTGGAGATGTTGATCACATGTATGTGAGGGTTCTGTTCCCCAGGTCTAACTCTGCTAGAGGAAATATAGGTGGGCTCGTCTACCTTTATGTGCAGATAGTAAGAGAATTTTTTTTTTTGTCTAGTACTTGCTGTGCTACCAAATCTCTGTGCATTTTTTTTTGATTCAAAACAGTGAGTTTTGGTTTTCTTGTTATTAAGAAGGTCTGAAAAAGAACAGAGCAAGACACTTTTATTACAAGTAGTTTTCTGCTGGTTTGGAAGTGGTGATATAACATTAAAGGTGTTAACATACTTAAAGTGTTTGTGGATGTGGTCATTCGTTTCTTAGTGGAATTCTTCATGTGGTACAAAAGGGGATAAACTGTGCTTAAATAAAAAGTCAGTGAAATAAGATGCCTGCTGGCATATTTTTTACCAGATAATGGTTTTGTGACCTTTGAGGCATTCTGTGTAGCACTCCTACCAGGGGTTGCTATGCTTGTAGATCTGAATTTTCCATTTTCATTTGTAATACTCAGACTACTTTCACAATGGTCTTTTTTGACTTTTACAGTAAACTAACAAGTGAGCATTACTGTTTACATACACAACACAAAAAACCTATGCTCAGTTCTTTCTGATAGGGCCATTGTCGTCAAACAACAAATCCGAGAGCCCCTGGAGAGCAATAATCAGCTGAGGTGCGGCGAGGGATGAGGCCACACACCAATATGGTTCTTAGCCCTGACTAAATAATTGGTCAGATGTGCAAGAGTTAATGCAGTGAGGTTTGAACACGCATGGCAACAGGCTGTTATTACTGTGTGCTCACATGAGTACTTGGTTTAAGGAACAAATTAAATTAACAGCTGTTTTGTGTTACAGTAACATGCTGTGTCAGACTTTGTCTCACAAAGTCAAGGAGAGGTAAAGCTTTTCATGCCCTCAAGTCACCTGGTCTGATAGAAATTGCATAACAACTTCGCTTTCATTCAGGGTGGCAGTGTAATTTCCAGCATGACTGTCAGGCTCATTTCTTTCTCAGCAGGGCATGCTGTGCTTTCTGCAGCGTGCAACTTCCACAACTCCATTTCTTTACTAAGGTTTAGAGAGGAAATGTCAGAGCCTCTGAAGCAATGTTGTTCACCAGCTTGCAAACATCCCCGGGCTGTCAAATTTTTATTTTGTGACTGCAGGAACAGCCCAGGAAGATAGAAGGCTTTCATTGTTATATCTCTGCAAGAGTTGTTTAAACACACACACAGAGTTAATATGCGCATTCTTTACAGTAACTTTCTTCAAACTGGAGGAGGGAGAGTTCTGTTCTGTTTTTGGCAGAGCCTTTGGAGCAGGTTCTGCCTGGAAGGCAGGAACCCCCACAGCTTGGTCTTGAGGACAAAGGTAAATGCCTTCTTCTTTTCCTTCTTTGAAGGCAAAAGAAAAATCACACAAACAACCAAGGAGCAGCCTTGATGAGAGGTGAAAGTGTTCATCTTTCCCACTTTAGGACTGGGGGATGATTAGTATGATATGTCAGAATGTGGCCTAAAACAATATATGTATTTGTTATGAGGGCTGATCGGATTCTTGAAGATCCCTGAAAATGGAGATCCCAAAATATTTCTGTGCAATCTGTTACTGTTTTACTTCATGGTAAAAAAGTGTTTTCTTGTGTTCACGTGGAACCTACTATATTTGATTTATACCCATTGCTTCTGGTCTTGTCACAGGCCATGACTGAGAAGAGCCTGGCTCCCATTTCTATTTTTCCCTTCCATCAAGTTTTTATACACACTGATAAGACTCCCTCTGAGACTTCTCTGGACTGAAGAGCCTCAGCTTTTGCATTCCATTCCCTTAACCAGGTTTTTGGTCCCATGCTGGACTTGGACAGACTGTTTTTTTGTTTTTTTTTCTTGCGCTGGGCTGGTGTTGAATGAAGGGGAGCAACACCTCCCTCCAACCTTCTGGCAATATTCTTCCAAAGTCAACCCAGGATGCCATTTGTCCTACTTGTCCTTGAGACTAGTGTTCAACCTGTTCCTTCTTTGAACTGCTTTTCAGCTGGGTGGTACCAGGAAGTACTGATGCTCAGAATTATTCCTTCCAGTTACAGGACTTCGCACTTCTTGAAACTCACGAGGCTCCTGTGGGCCCAGTTCTCCATGGTGTTCATGTCCCTTTGGATGAGAGTCTGACCACCTCATATCATCTACTCCCAGTTCTCACAGAATTAGAGAATTGCCTGGGTTGGAACCTTGAAGATCATCAAGTCCAACTACAAGCAAATTTATAAATGTGTACTTACTAGTGGTATACTCTGCCCTGATATGTAGGTAACTAATGAATATATTAAGCAGTGCTGGCCCTGTATCAGTTCCTGCGGTGCTCCACTGCTTCCAACTGGACTTTGTGCTGCTTGTCATCAGTCTTTCAAGTTAGGCTGTTCCTTTAGTTCACCTCACTATGCACATATTTGACCTGTACTTTGTCAGCTAGACTATGAGGACACTGTGGGAGGGGGTGTCAAAATCCGTCCTTCTTTCAAGAAAGATTAAATGTCAGATATTGCTGACACTTCTGTTTTGGCTTGCTTTGTTTGAAACACAGTTTGTAACACCTGACTTCTGTGCTTTTCTCTAATAGGCAAATTTCTGTTCTCTTTTCTGGTGAGTGGTATCATTTGTTAAAACCCACTCTCAGCTGTGTACTCTGCAATGGAGCTACTGCTATCTAACACCCTCCCTTAGCTCAGACGCATTAGTACCTTAGAGCTATTTCTTTATGATGTTCAGTTGAGCAGTCTGTGAAGTGGAAGACCACTGCCACAAGCAGGGGTGTTCACCACCAACCAAACATAGTTGTCAGAAGTGCTTGTGTGACTTGGAAGTCTTACAGCTGGAATTTCCAACTCTCACATTCCTCTGGTGGTTTCTGTGTTTTACCCAGTATGTTAGTAATATGTTACTGGCATTTGAGTCAGATAATCAGTAGTATCCACCTGTCAGCTGAGGTTTTGTTGTTTTTTTTTTTATTTTTTTAGGGAAGGATGGTTCTTTTACAACATAAGCTGCATACCTGTGGGGGAAATATGTTGCTCAAAGGTGCAAGGAAGGGTCTGTTAACTTAACGTGTGAACAAGAAATGTTAATTAGCTTATCCTGGGCTGCAATATTAAAAAGTGACAGCATTAGCATCAGAGATCTCAGGTATGTGCTCTCATTTTCATTCACCCTGTATTCTGGGACACTGGGTGCACTGCTTTTGTCTGTGTTATCTCCTCCTCTTTCTCTCACCCCTTGGGTGACAAATTAGTGGGACAGACTCTGTTTCTATGAGGAAAAAAAATGTGTACTTGCAATTATTCAAACATAGGCTATAGCTTTAGAATAGTTTATTCAGAAGATGCAGTCAGAGATTGAGTCCAGCTATTTGACTGCTTCAAGGCTAAACAAAAGAAGCATACTGAGGGCATGGAGTATCAACCACTTCTCTAGGAAGCCTTTCCCAATGTATGATCACTCTCACAGTGAAGATTCTTTTCTTAATGTCTAGCTTGAACTTCTCTGGTGCATCTTTGAGATGTTCCCTTGTGTTCATTATGAAGTAGCTCCTCAAAAAGAGGATTTCAGTCACAAGTAGAACTGGACAAGCTGTTTCAACTCTGAAGCTGGCACAGAAAGGAAAATGTGTTCTTCCTCAGTCACTTCAACATTCCCAGAACTGAAAAATGCAGAGAACCTTAACATCTGCAGGTCACTGTCCAAGCATAGTACACTGCTAGCCATGAGAAGTTAAAAGATGACTAAATTAATTGGTCAGTTATTAATGTTAGCCCCAGCCTTTCTTTTCATACAGTTGTAGAGAATTAGACACATCAGAGCAGATCCCTGGAGAGTTTCTGCTAATAGAGTATGGCTGCAATTCAAATAAATGGAGACCTCTGAGTCATTAAATGTTTAGAAATTGGCTAAACAAGTGTATAAGATCACCAAAATATGAAAGGAAAAACAACATCTACAAAAAAAAAAAGCATCAAGAACTGAGGCTATGTGATGTCAGGTTTGTTCTGAGAAAAGATATTGTATGCTGCCATGAATTTCACTGACTTCTACAAGTGACCTAGAGGGAATTTTATCAGAGATGCATTTTGACAGGCATTTTGACAGGTGCTGGAGCTTTTTGGTCTGCAAGTCCCTGCTTAGACCTTTAGAGAAGTCTTGCCCCAGCTCAGTACTGACCAAGTTCTTTCCTTAAAGGATCATCCAGTGCAGAAGACTTGCAGATTAATAAGCACCAGTGCACAGGGATGTCAAGGGCTGAGTATCTCAGAATAGCTCTGCCACACTTCTGAATTACCTGTTTGAACTACACAAGTTTGGAGGGCTTTTCTGCTGCCACTGAAATTATTTCTGCTTTGATATTGGAAAGGAATAGTGCCTTTGCAATGCTGTTGTCAACTGTAGTACTTGTAGCATGCTTTGCGGTACTGTTTGTCATTGCATTTGCAACCACTACCTTAAGTTCTCTTGGAACGTTAATAATACAAGCAATGAGAAAGTGTGAAGAAAATGCCCCGAAAATGTATTAAAAACTTCTCTCCTGGTCTTTTCAGAGTAAGGGTGAGTTTGGAGTTGGCTATTATGTGCTATTCTGCTCAGTGGATGCGTGCCTGGTTACAGTAGGTTAAAAGGAAATCAAGGGTGGTGCCACTTGCATTCCACCCTCAGCTCGCTATTCACCTTTTGTCATCCACCCTTGCATTTGAACTTGATCATTTTACCCACCCATCTAGTTTCCATGTGAAATTGTGCTAAAAGGTATCTGTCTTAAAGCACACAGATTCAAATTTATTTACTTGTTTTAAATTGTTTTTGAATTTCAAGTATGTATGATTGACTGTTTCCCAGTTTGGGTCAACATCTGGTTTCCATTGCCATTGAAGTAGGAGTCTGATTATACTCCATGGTTCAGGGACATTAGATTCTGGGAATGAGGTGTAGTTCTGTATCTAGCAGGAAGGAAAAGGCGAGAAAGGGATCTGATAATGATTTGAATGGAGTAGGTCCTTGGGCATGTGTTTTTTACATGCCCTACAAGCTCTGTACACCCACAGGGGCTGACATGCTTGAAATCCCCCTCCATGTCAAACGAGGCCAAAGCTGTACCAATAAGGCATTTTTTAGGAAATAAGCTTATAGTGTAGTCTAATGCTTTTACTGTAGACACAACATGGCCTGTGTTTACACTCAGATGTCAGGACAAGGTGTTCAAAGGATATGGTTGGTTAACAACTCAGGGCCTAACTATTGGGAGAAACACACAAGGCTGAGCTGGCCAAGTTTTCCATACAGGGAAAGGAAAATGTTCCAGCTTCTGACTGTAGGTTTATTCTCTCTCTGTTTCTCTTTCAATAAATAAGTATTTAATTGGTCTAACTAAAGTGGAATGACTTCATGGAGAGCTACAATTTTATGACTGTTTAGAGCATCCACTGAGGACATAGAGTTTTAGATATTATCAGGCTGAGGAAAGATCCAAAGCTAAACAGTACACAGTCAGGGTGAGGGTTCTCATCTGCAATATGGAGGCATTAACATCCTTGGTTAATGACATGGAATTCTTTCAAAGGGAGGCCCTTATAGTGTCACTCTGAGAACATGTACCTGTGGGGCTTCTGCCATATTATTGTAGCTCAGGGAGCTGAAGGGCTGTTCAGGCAAGTCTTGGTCTTGCTTTGAAAAAGATTTTAACCTCTGTGGAGAATTTAATTGCTAGAAATGTAGGAAGTAGCTAAAAGAACTGGAGGTTGCAGATGTCTTCTCAAAATCTCATCCCCTGGACTTGGAGACAAGATAACAAAGTCAGGTCACTTTGTAGAGCCTGTGCTTAGTGAAATAAAAGTTATGTATGCTATCTATTCAAAGTTGAACTATAAGAACTACCTGATTAAGCTACATATCTTCCTAACAGATATTTCTGGGGCAAAGAGAGAATATAGCAGAATGTAAGCAATAGAAATTATAGCAACTTAATAAATTGAATTCTAATGTGAGACTCAGATGTTGGGAGTGTTTACTCCATACTTAAGCCCCTCAGCTTTCATCCTGACCCTCTTTCATGTGTCCACATTGCAGAGCACCACATGTATATGATAAGGTACAGCAGTAATTTGCAGATGTGCAAATCCTCTCCTATGTTGAATCTGACAGTAGAATTACCATGTTTACTTGTCACAAAACTTTTATGCACAAAAGAATTAACTTATGTACAGTCCCCAAGTCTGACACTTGGCTGGGTGTGTAATGTTCATAGCTATAGATGGGTGATTCTGTCACTGGAAACACTGAAAACATTGACAAATAATAAACCAAGTAATCTGATTTAAGAACAAAAATGGAAACAATATGATCTATGGAGCATCACAATGTTGCTGTTTTACTTGTTAATAATGCTATGGTTCAAAGTTTGCTTGCCATTTCTTCCTACAAAACTAATGAATGTTCGTGATTAGATTATTTCATGCACGTTACAAACTTGCTAAGTCTCATTTTGTAAGAACAAGCTTTCCTAGAAACCTTTTCTATTGCATGCTGTAAATACAGTGTAGGTAACTTGTCTGTTTTTTACCCATTCTCATAATAGGTACTGAAACTATTTGTGTAAAATAAGAAATGGGCTGGTTTAGATCCAAACCTTCGAAGCTCAACTGAGGTGTTTATTACTGTTGTCAGTCTCATTTTAAGACAGACATCCCTCCTCCTGACTCAAATGCAAAAGACCTCTGACAGTCACCAGAATGTGGCATTTGCACCTTCCATATCTTTTGAATTTGAGGATTTCCTGGGATGACTCAAAGAACCAGGAGACACTACTGACTCCAGCAAATGTAACTGACATAAATCACTTTATGCAAACTCAGTTATTTTAAAAGACTATGCTAAAATTTTGTACAATTCATGGGACACATTCTCTCTTCTTTGGTCAACATGAATTATTTAAAATATATGATGTATGTATATCGCTATATGGTATCGGAAAAATTCATTCTGTCCTTGTGATTCTGACATCTTTTTTTTCTTTTTGATCTGCAGCATTCTTTGTTCCCAGTTCATTGCCTACTTCTTAAAGTAAAACCAAACCCACAATGATTGTCTTAGATGTGTCTTCAGTTAGGTTTAAGAAATGAATAATAATAAACAAAGTTATGTGTCTTAGGTGAGATGAGCAAGCAGTCATATAATGTAATTATTAAAAAAACATGAAATTTGCCAGCAGTCTGTATTGATGTATAGACCACAAAGAAGAAAAAAAATCTTGATCTTATATTTTTTTTTTTGCCCGTCTCCTTCCTTCTCCTTTTGTAGATATGCAGGAGAATCTTCCTAGCAAGACTGACAGACCTCTATCAAACAAATCACAGAATCCCTTAGCCTCCTTTCTCGTATTTCTTTGTGCCATGTGATATTTATCTTTTATCGGACTCTGCTGTACAGTCCCATGGAGGCTACAGTTAACTTTGGCAGACATTGTATCAGTGACTCAGTCTGCCCTGGCCCCAAGTCAGAGTAGAAACAAGAATGTAAGGGCCCTAAATTAGAAATGATAAAATGATGAAAATGAAGAAAGGAAAGTGGTTAAAAATATTTATTCTGGGCAGGTATCAGAGAAGCACCTGACCTTGGCCTCTTTGCTTACTGGAGAGGACACTGTCCTCAATCTGATTGTGAGATAGGGCTGAAATACAGTGTAAAAATTATTCCAAATATCTGTTGCCAGGAAGCAGATGACATACTAAATTGCTCTGTAGATTGAGTGCTTAATTCAGAGATTTCCTGCAGCAGGAGTTGCCAGTATACAGCCATTTTGTCTTTTTTGGCAAAGTGGCCGCTTTTGGACAGCTGTCTCCAGTAGTCTTTCCTACTCTTCCTGTTGTAGGAAGACCTGTTTCCTGTCGTGAGATTCCTGATTAGGCTCTGCACTATTTTGGTCTGCAGAAGGCATGTGTAGCAGGTTGCTTCTCTGCATTTGATACTGATTTGTGGGAAGTGAAGCCAGATCAGTCTGGCCACAATAGAGCATCCAAATCCTTTGAGAAATATAAAAAAGCCGTAACTCCACTGAAAAGATCTGAAGTAGTATTCAGAGGTACAATGGAGATTTAGACAATTTTTTTTTTTTCCGAAGTTCTACCGTTTCTTTTGTTTTTAGTATTCAGCGTTTATCAGTTTCACATTGTCTTTTTTTTACATATCTCTGAAGGTTAGTGTCTGTGTTTAGTGTTCACAGGATCTTCTTGTCCACATTATTTGAGACTGGAATCTTTGTATCTCTACAGGCAAAAAGATGTTTTCCAACTTCTCTGCTTTGANAAGATCTGAAGTAGTATTCAGAGGTACAATGGAGATTTAAACATTTTTTTTTTTCCGAAGTTCTACCGTTTCTTTTGTTTTTAGTATTCAGCGTTTATCAGTTTCACGTCTTTTTTTTACATATCTCTGAAGGTTAGTGTCTGTGTTTAGTGTTCACAGGATCTTCTTGTCCACATTATTTGAGACTGGAATCTTTGTATCTCTACAGGCAAAAAGATGTTTTCCAACTTCTCTTCTCTGCTTTGGNGTTTATCAGTTTCACTCTCTGCTTTGGCTCTGCTGATAGTGAGCAGAGTAAATACAGTCCTGATATAATTGGAATGACTTTGCAGTTGTATAAGTTACTTTCTGTGACAAGAGAGTGTGTAAAAATAAATAAATAAAATCAAGAGTTTCTTTGTTTCTGTTATGAGTTGCTGTTCAGTCTATGCCCATCTTCTTTAAAGCAGTTATGCTGTGTCTGTTACTTGCTCTTTATCTCAAGTTTAATGTATCTGGGAGTGAGGAGCCAGATGCTGACTCCAGTGATGCGGGAATTTGTGTTATGTCTTATTACAGAGTAAAACAAGGTGCTATTCTCACTGGCCTGCAGCACAGGACATTCTATCTTTGGTTTAGTTTTTCCTCCTTCTTACCATTCACTTCTGTTTCATTTTCTTGTTATTTTCCTTCATCTCTCATTAAAAAATTCAACTAAATTTTCTTTTCTTTACCGTTTTCCATCTCACTTCATTTCCTAGCTCAAATGATGGAAAATGAGTCTTTTCAGAATACAAATTTATGTGAAAGATTCTTTGTCTTCAGGAAAAAAAAAAAAAAAAACACGAGGAAGTTAACCGCAGCAGCCCTTATGTGATATTTTAATAAATGAGACTTTGGCAGAGGCCAGGAAATTTGAAGTTAATTTAACACTGAACCAGACCCCTGCATCTGTGGGGAAAGCGATGCTGTTCTGCAGTTCTGGTGGAAGCTGCCTTTACTTCATCTTTCCTAACCCTTTACAGCATCTTTTGTAGCATTGCTATAACTTGGACAATTCTTTGTTGTTGTTTAAATATGTACATTTTGGCTCTTGCATGTCTTTGCTACTCCAACTTGCCTTTCCCAGGAAAGAACTGGATTATGTTTCACTAGGCTCCTCTGCAGTCCTGATTTGCAAGTCACTGTGAA
>PPHD01007430.1:0-23097 GCA_002909625.1 Bambusicola thoracicus
ATATCTCTGGAGTGAAAATTCCCAAGCATCTCACCGATGCGTACTTTAAGAAGAAGAAGCTGCGTAAGCCCAAGCACCAGGAAGGCGAGATCTTTGACACTGAAAAGGAGGTAAGGAACATGACTGCTTATTCTTTGTGAATGTCCTTGTTACTTAAAGCCAGGCTGGAAAGGGGAAATCCCATGAAACAAATTGACAGTTCAATTCTAAGTGGTCCACAGTAGAGAAAGATTATGCAATTAAAATGAGCAGATACAGTAGCATTGAGATGAGCTCCTTTTAAACTTGGGGATTGTTTTCTACTTCTCCCTTAGCAGCAATGATTATTCTAGTTGAATGCCTTTCTTGACCAAGGAACACCTTTACTGCTTTGATACTGCCAACAGCATGCTGCTGGCTCCACTTATCTGCAGCATAAGCCAAACAGTGGCTTCAGTTCTCTCTGCCACCTCCGGTCTCCTATGGCCTATCCCATATTTAGCACAAGTTGAGAAAAGGTTTCCTGAAAATGCCAGAACTCAGGGTTTGCCCTGAATCTTCTCTAGAAGAGTCTGAGGTTACTCTGCAGGATTTTAACGTTATTCTTTGTACTTTCTAGAAATATGAGATAACGGAGCAGCGTAAGACAGACCAGAAGGCAGTGGATTCGCAGGTCCTTGCACGAATCAAGAAGGTGCCTCAGCTCCGTGGGTACCTGCGCTCCACATTCTCTCTCTCAAATGGAGTCTATCCTCACAAATTGGTGTTCTAAGTGTTCTGGAAGCACCACATTAAATTTGAGGGGAAAAACAGCAAGGATTTCTGGTGTCTTCATTGCATTCCATAATTGGATGTGTTGTATTAATCTTGCAGTGCAAATTATTTAAAGGATGGGAGTACTGCTTGTGTTAGGAAATTGAGATACTACATGCAGATGTCTAGAATTGAGCAAATGCATACAGTCTGGGGCTTTGTGGTGCTTTATTTTGTAGGGTTTCTTTTGGTCAGGGTTTTTTTGGGGGGGATGGAGGTGTTAATATAAACACTGTTGGTATTAACAAAGGGAGGAAGCACTTGGATTTCAGATAGCTTTAACCATAAATGAGTTGCAGGGGGGGAAAAAGTTTTGGGAACAGAATATAAATGCTGGGTTTACTGAACTCTTCAGGACACATTTGAGAATAAACATCCAGCTCAATGCCTCTGCTGGTGTAGGTCTCTGTATCTTAATTGCTGAAATCTTCTGAATCTGTGAAAAACCAGGTTGTAGCAGCACCCCACTGCTAGGTAACTTATTAGCATTTTAGAGTGTGGATGCAGCTTTGTTCAAACGGCATTTCTGATGAGCTGCTTTGATCCATCAATCACTACATAAACCTTGGCAAATACAGCAACTTCTTAGAGGCATTTCTGGAGATATGCCTTGTTTTTCTTAGGTAGGAACACTAGAATATTCTAAAGTGAGTTTTGTAGGATTTAATTACCCTGTGTTTACTTTCCTTTACTGTTTACTGTCTTTACTGTTCTTTATCTGTAGGCTCTATCATCCTTAGTTGTGAAGCAGGAATCCTTGCCACTGCAGTACCTGCTTAGATCAGGGAGCAAAAGCATAACTCTTAATTCTGTAGTCTCGGGAATGAGTTAAAAAGCTTCAGTGAAAGGCAAGTGTGTTTCTCTCCTGGGAAACTCAGGGAGTTTAAACAAACTTCCCAATCTTAGGAACTGCCAGAAAGGAGCAAGAGAAAGATCATCCTGTCTGCTTGCTTTCTCTGTTGAGGTCAGTTATCAAGATACATGGAAAAAAATGCTTGGATAGTAATAGCTCTGTTCTTACAAAAACTGAGGATGTACATATTAACAGATCTGGCATGCTTGAGGTCTTTCTTAGCCAGACTTTTGCAGGAAATGAGGCTTATATAACTGCGCCATCTGTTTTCCCATTAATTCCTAGAGGAAAGTAGCCAGTGGGGTCAAACTTGACAGGGAGTCAACATTTCATCAAATTCATACAAGCTTCATGAAAAGAGGCTAGAAAAGGGAGTAATACAGCCCTGAGATGTAAGCCTGCAATGTGACACATAGTAGTCACAAATGCACTGAGGGGAAGAAAAGGGTCTAGATTTGTGGACAATTACTGGCTCTGGATTCTCACAGATCAGGGACTGTAGTTCTTTCTATAGCTAATGCTGTCTGGTGTTAGAATACGGAAGCGTGTAGCACTAATTGTCCTTCCACCATCTTCCTCTTCAAATTAAAAGATTTAATTTCAGTGTGCTTCAGCAGAGGGAGCCAATGAGCAAGCTTTGTCCAAATGCAGCAAGTGTTCCTATGCTGCTGGCTGGGTGTGTGTCTCATGATGCTCTTTGCCAAGTCCTGCCCTGTGCTGCTCCTGGAAGATGGTCTTTGTTTTTCACTGTTATCAGAGCAACATTTGGGATGAGTTTCATCTTCTGTTGTATGTAGCTTGGTGGATGATGGACATAGTCAGAGGCTTTTAAATTGATGTGAGATTTTACAGCAGTGATAGGTCTGGCCTGTTGCGTTCATCTCAGTGCTAGTGCTAAAGTAAGTTAGCTGATACTACCAAAGGAAGCAAAGCAAAATGCTTAGAAATCTTGCTTAAAGAAAAATTGTACACAGGAGTACTTAAATGGGAAAAGGGTAAAAACAAAGCAGACCTTGATCAATATAGTCCATAGCTCCAAGTGATGTTGCAAAGTCTGCAAACCAAGGTTTAATTGCACAGTTGCAATCTAAGGGAACAGTTAAGAGCTGCTCCTGCTTCAGTCATTCCCCTTCTTGGAATGGGGAAGCTGTAGTAAGGAAATAGCATGTGGGTTAGTCTAAGGAAACAAATCATTTAGATACAACAGCCTTTTCTATAATTATGATTTGACACATTCCTCATACGTGTATCAGCCAACATGAAATTACTATTAGACCTATTAATCTCATTTATTGAATAGGAATGCTCTTGATTCTCAATGTGCTGTCAGGATGTGATTTGGTAATGTAATTGTCTTCATAGGTACAGAGAAATGGTCTCAAGTAGTCCTGCCTCCTTTGTCCCAGTACTGTCACTTGTCTGGGGGGTAAACCAGGAGCTAAACCAGCCTGTATGAGCCCTGCAAGGTGTGGGGGGAGAGGGAGGAATGAGTATTTCCTTTGGGAATATAAACTAGCACAAAGCGGGGGGTGTGGGAGCAGGGGCACTAGCTGTTAATACCAAATCATGTTTTTACTGTGCCAAGCAGCTCCTTGGGCTTCAAATCAGAAAAAGGGGGACAGCAAAACCCTCATCTTCCATAAGGAAAAATAGCCAGTCAATAGCTGTGATTTGTCTTACTCTTAACCTCCAAAATATTTTCCTCGAGTTCTGTGAAATCAGTCCTTTTTCTGAAGAGATTTGAGGTAGGGGATGGAAAAGAGGAATAATGACAACTGTATAGATATCCAAGTAAGAATATCAGTATTAGGAGGATTTTTCAATCTAGATAATACCATCCACTACCTGAAAAGTACCTCTACCAAATAAAGAGCTTTTGTGTGCATTCTTGCTGTCCCGCAGCTTTTCTCATTCTGAGCATGTAAACAGTTCTGCGTTCCCAGCTAGCTGAGTCATTGCTTTTCACTGAGCATCTGCCACAGAAGAAGCTAGAGACATCCAAAGCCTCAGTCACCCAATCAAAAGTGCTGGAGATGTGCAGGTCCAAAAATAGTGACAGACTCAACCACAGCAGCACTTCATTAGCATCAAATGTGCTCTTTGCTTCAGCTGCCTAATAAAGTGATATGTAATTATAATAAAGCATCCTTATGAGAGGAAAGAGAGAGGGCTATTGGGTTTCTCAGGGAATTGATAGCATGCTGTGATGCGTTATGATCTATGAGCACCTGTTTTTACCTATTAGCTGCCTCTGTGAAATGGCCTGGTGGGTTAAGTCCAGTCCCCAGTGTGTTCCTGCTGCTGTGCTGGCTGGCAGTCTAAAAGGCAGGTAATAACTTTGCTTCTGGAAGTTGGTGTAAACTGAAGCTTAATTGCAAAATAAAGTACTAAAGGGTCAGGTTTGTGAAGAATGTTACCTTTTGGTATTTCAGGTTTGACATGCTTGTTTTCAACCTGAAGGTAAGCTGCTATGGCTGGAGTGTGAAGGTGCTTTTACAGGACTGCTGTCTGCAGTCTTTTGGCCAGGTCTTGAGAGACTCAAGTGTAATGAAACTGTTCTGATTTTCTTCTCGGTTCTGTTGCTTTTCTGTGCGATTTTGAGCAAGTAACTTCAGTGAAGTCAGTGTTTGTGTGCCTGCAGAATAGCAGTAATAGTTTCTCACATCAGGTCTCTGGAAATGTTTTAAACATGTGCAAACATGAATTTTATGGCAATGCTCTAAAGTACGCAAGAGTAAAAAGTGTAAGCTTGGATGACAATGAAAACACAGGGTGGTTTTGAAGACTGGCACAGGTGGCATGATGAACAAAGGCTTCCTAGTTCTACCTATCAGTTGCAAGGTCACTGTTGCAGAACTTAGTCTATTATGTTTGTACAAGAAAGATAAATATTTAGAATCTCCAGTGACTTTGGTTCTGCATTCTTCCCAGTTAGCACTATCTAGCACCTTGCCTGCAGAATCTTTCTGGTGACTGCAATAAATAACTTCTCATACCTTACACAAACAGCACATTGGCTTCATGACAACACCCAACGCAGGTAAAAACTGCTGTTATAACACCGAGGAACTGCACACAAAGGTAAAATTATTTATCCAGTCCACTGCAGCAAGTCAGTGGGATGCAGAGAACCACACCAAGTAGCACTAGGAAAGACTTTAAACCTCATGAAGAAAACAGACTAAACCAGAAGCAATTACATCTTCATCCATTTTGTCAGTCCTATGCGATCTAGAGGTTCTTCACTTATTTGACAGATGCACTTGGGATGTAATTGTTTTTAAAATTAAGGCTTTCAGATATCATCAAGGACTGTATGTGGTATCCTATTGTTCAAAAGGCTTATTTTTATATGAGGAAATAAAATACAAAGGTGAAATGTGCAAAAATAGTCCTAAAGAGTAAGTCTATGTCTTTTATATGCAAGGAAGGATTGTTGTTTTTCAGAACAAACGAATATGAAGGCTCTAAACAGAATGCATGTATTTCATGACAGGCGTTTAGTTAAAACCAGTATTCCAATTACTGGTGTAAATGTCCTGCTAAGCTGACATGAAGATCTGCTTCATGGAATTTTGTAGAAGTTGGTGGGCAACTGTGACTGTTGTCCTTAAAATAAGCATGAAAAAATAAACACCCCTCTGGAATCAGAGAGCTGAAACAACAGCAACTCAAATGAGAGACACAGGGCAAAACTTCTGTGCATTGCACATTATCCACATGGTTTCCCTCTGGACTAATGCAGAAAGCACAAAAAGGGCATTTGAAATGGGGAGCTTTGCATTTGTGTGAGAGAAAAGCAAACATACATACATTAGGGACACAGAGGGTGAAAAACGAAAACTGCATTTGAGAAAGCTATTTTGTGGAAATATTGTGTATTAATATATATGAAATATAAGTACTGTACACAAAAATCTGTGGTTCATTTAATCCAATACTTTTGGAAAGAATATTTTTCCATACTTTGTAAGTAAACAGGACTTCATTGAGGCAATGCCTAGTATCATCATGTAACTGTCTTCTAACACAGGCAACCCGCTAATCTCCAAACTGGCTAACAGCTTGAATCCAAAAATGGAAATAATACAAACAACATCAAAAATTATGTAGTTGGGCTTACCTGAAATGACACCTGATTTCACAGGTACCTGCGAAGGGTGTCTCAGCATGAGCCAAGCTGTCTCCTGGGGATTTATAAGAACAACCATTACAATTTCTATCATTCTTTCCATCCTGTCATCCTGAGCTGCAACTTTTCATGCCATTCCATTGGCTAGCACGCTACGCCTGGCTAGACCAGATAATCGAGCCCAAGGAATTGCTTTTTTGTGTGTGTCATGCACAATCCATAGTCATATGATAACAGTCTGGAAGAATGGAGCACTGAGCACAATACACATAATGTGGTCACTGTTTTGGATACAAAAGGTTGGGCTGATGTCTGTCTGTGAACCAATAATCTGATGAAGGCAGTGATGCTGGTATAACCCTCCAAATAGTTGGTTGGCTTTGATGACTGACAGGTAGTGCTGCTCTCAATTCTTCTATCGACTGATTACTCATAGAGTTATTTTACTCGAAGGGCAATTAACCATTCTTCACGGTTTATCTGCAGGCTACTTGTGATGCTCTTTTTAAAGCAACACAGCTATATTGTTAAAGTCAAGGATTCATAAAGGAATTATAATAATACAGAGAAACTGTCTTACCTGCAGCAGCATGAAAAGATTTCCAACATTCCAGGCCTCATCTGGGGGCCAGTCCATTGCAAGTCTGTGGAATGATGAATTATTTGGCCTTCACTGGCTTATGCCATCTGGCTGTAAGGAACAGAGGGAAAAACAGGTGAGTCATAGTGAGCAGAGCAAGGCTGCACCTCTCAGAAATCAGCAATGTCCCTTCACTAAAAAAAACCCACACAGTAGACATCTATATCTTTTTTTGATCGTCTCCCTCATTTCTATCCCATCAAGTAGCTCGCTGCTGTGGCTTTGTTGCATAACAGTTCTTACTCTTCTTTTAAAAGTAGATTATTGGCTGGAAAATATAGGAAAGAGATACTGAAAATAACTGAAAGAAAGGAAGGGGAGGCAGACACTGAAGGAAGAGCACCTTTGGAGTTCTGGGCATTTACAGCTGCAAACCAACACCACGCAGAGAGCAAAATTGCTCTCCCCAGAGAAGGCATTCCAATTTGCACTGTGTGGATTCAGTTCTCAATTAGTGGCTTTCAATTTTAGTTTGATTTGAATGCCTGTCACCATTGAAGAGAAAATTAGTACAGTATATAGCATTTTCTCAGGCCAGGGATTCACTGACCTGGGTTCCTTTTCTTAGGAAAAAGGGTAGTTAGAGCTGCAGTGCCTGTAAAAACCTGCTAATTAAGACTTCACAGGATTTTGGAACTGATCCGTGAATTTCAAATAGAAGACAAATGTACAAAAATCATCTCATTTAAACTCCTCATCTAAAATCCTGTTTGTGCTCTTTCTTTTGTGCCCTGTTGCTGTAGACTCTCTAGTCACTATTTTCTAACATCCTTGCAAGTTGTACCTTACTTACAGGTGTGCTCACGGAAAGCAACTTACTTTTAGAGGAATTAAATGTAATGCATTGTGGATATTATTCTCAACGTTGCTATCTAGGCATGGGCAGATGAATAGACTTTGCAACAGGATTGGCTTGTCTAGTGCACTGCTAAACCCTCTGCTAGCAGAGATCCCACATCAGGAGGTGATCCAGTCCCATGCTGAACACACCAATGAGAAAGGCTTCCCGATGTCTCCTCAGCTGGAGTGTAAGCTCACAACATTTTGTTCTGTACAGAAGTTTATTTCTACTCTCTTTGCTTCAGTCTTCCACAAATTTATTGCCATGTATCCTCTCTGCCTTCTCTTATCCAGGTTAAACATACCAAATCCTTTCAAGCCTTCCTCATAGGCTGTATTTTCAAGTTGCACAATTGCTCTCATCAGGGCTTTCTCCAGTCCATTCACAGGCCTCCTGAAAAGCAGAGGTCAATTCCAAATTCAGCCATCCAGATGATTCGCCATGTTCAGCTCTTAAATGGTTCTGTTCTGCACCTGTAAAATATTTCAGTGAGATTTTGGTTTTGAATGAAGCTTACAGTTGCTACAGAAATACAGATATAAGTAAAAGTATTACATATAAATTCTTGCTAGTAATAGTAATCCCAGCTTTCCACCCACTTACCATTCATACATTTCATTTTGCTCTATTTATTGTATCTGTGTTAAATTCTCAGTGTCAAAATATTCCTGACCTTACTGTATGATGAATTTAGATTGAGACAGATGAATGAAATTAAGCTAGTCTAACATTTATGTTTTCCTAGATAGTCTGACTTTCTGATGTACCAAAAAGGAAAGAAAACTGACAATTTATTTAACTCCTAAGGTGTTTCCTATAGGAAGGAGAGATGATTATGAACAAGAAATGCCTTTTACTGTCTAAAGAGAGCTATAAGAAAGAACGGGACAGACTCTTTAGCAGGATTTGTTGGGATAGGACAAGGGGAAATGGTTTCAAACTAGAAAAGTGGAGATTTAGATTAGATATAAGGAAGAAGTCTTTTACAATAAGGACAATGAGGCACTGCACAAGTGGGGTAGACTTCCCAGGGCAGCATGTAGGTGTCTGGCTACAGGGAGTGAGAGCACCACTTAGCACATGCAAGTACAACCTATGATGCTTCCACACCTCATGCTGCAGCTGCAGCTGCCATCTCCATGCTTCAGGTTTCCATCAGCCTTTGGTGATGTGAACATCCCTCTCCTCCCCCAGGAAGTCTGATGGCAGGTTTGACAACATGCTTCAATCAGTGCTGAGTGAACACTTCAGGGAATCCAATGAATCAGACACAAACCTTGGCAGATGGCCGCACCCATCTCCTGCAGGACTCAACGACAGGGAGGTGACATCCTGTTTGTGAGCAGGGGCACGGTGCTGTGACAGCAGCATGATCCAGAGCAGAGGTTAATGCACTCATTTTCTGCACAATGCACCGAGGATGACTTTACATTTTAAGTTCCCTGAAAATACAGTGTGAAGTAAAACAGTTTGTTTTCGTGCTGCTTAATGTAGAGAAGGAAAAGATACTGAATTTAAATACATTAAAGCTCTCTCTTTAACTGTTCCGTTCCTATTTGTTGACTATCAAAGATTTCAAATTATCAGCCTGTGACTGCAAGTGGAGCTTATACTAATTTTGCAAAAACTGAAACTGATGTCTTTGAACACAGAGAAAAAATGACATTTTAGATGTCTGCCATGGGACAAAAGGACATCTCTGAGTGACAAGGAAACGCTCCTTGTAGTAAAAGCTGTTGCTGCATCAGTAAATGGAATTCTTTCTTGTTGTCAATGAATAACTGTCAAACACAGAGATTTGAAGAATTAATATTTCAACCAATTTGCATGGAAAATTAAATTATTGAAATACAAATGTAGAAACTACTCCTTGAGAACTGAAACACTTTTTATTCCAAGAGATTTATATAAAACTTGATGTAGAAGAAGCAGTAAGCTTCTAAGCTCTAAACTAAGCTAGATAAACTTTCAGTGAAAGACGTATTTTGGCTCTGTGTGTAAGTATGAGCCCATCCTCTCTGCAGACCACTTTCAGCATTATGATAGCACAGCCAAACAGTCCTCCGCCCCTCTGCAAAAGAAAGAAGACACCGCAGCTCCTGAAGCCTCCATTGGTCCCAAAACAATGGCATTTTTGTAACTGATTCTTGAAAACTGATTTTAAAATCCTCAGATTTCAGTCAAATTCTTCAGGATTTGGACAGTTTAACGTTACATGCCCTGAAAAAAATGCTTTAGGAAGTGGCCCTTGTAATAATTTGTATGAATTACATAAATCCACCTTGTCACATTTGTATCTTCACAGCATTAAACAGAATATCGTAGCAGACGTTTTTTCACTTACTTTTTTCCTCACTTTATTGCACCAGTTTTGAGGGAGGTTGAATTTTAAAGCAGTACTGAATAGCTGTATTTAAAACCTACCTATTTTGGGGTATTAATAATGAGTCTTCTGAGACATTACAGATTCAGAAATTCAGGACAACCGCGAAGGGATCTGTTCAGCTCACAGCCACTCTTCCTCAGTGATGGGCAGCATTTAAATATCTCCCACCATAAGGCACTACTGATGTTAAAATCAGAAATAAACTGTTCTCGGTGCCTTCAGCTGCTGGAACAAAACAAAAAGGCTTCAATTACAGTAGCAGAAATTCAATTAAGCATCAGGGAACTCCTAACAGTAATTACAATTGAACAGTGGAAGAGACTGCAGTTGGACTCTTGACTTCAGGTGGGACAAGTACGTGTCACAAATCATGTAGTCCCAGCTTAGCTCAGTGCACTGGATTACACGATTTCTAAGAAAACCTTCCTGCATAAAGGTTATGATTCTCTAATTCATGCTTGTGAGCTAGGTAAGTCATGGCCATTTTTCATACATTAAAATGGTCCTCACTCATTTTGCTATTTGTATTTCCTTCATCAGTCCTACTGTGCCACCAGTCAGTCTCCTTCAGTGCTCATTGTTAATGTACCAAAATGAGAAAAATGTGAATTTTTTTCCTTCATAATTAAAATACGTTTTTTCTCAAAGTTAGAAATGATTCCATATTTCCATGGCCACGGCTCCTCAAGCCAGACCCAGCTGCAGACTGCTGACCCACCTGCTTGAAAAATAATTCAAGCAAACGACTGATTTTCTGTACAAACCTATTTACAAGCCAAGGATTTCATTTCTTCACCTCAAGGATTTATGTCACAAAGTTATTCTTGTCTTCTTCTAAGTCATACCATCTCCTGTAATGTAGTACAAGCCTTTGTAGTTATTGCAGTATGCCTCTGAATGCCACATCGAAGTCACAGTGGCTGACATTTTCTGGTGAACGCAGAACAAAAATAATATTTCTTTTCACTAGATTATACAAGATTTTCTGCACCAGACGCCAGGCAAACAGTATTACATTCACAGAAATCATTACACAACCACGGCCTTAATGCTGAACATTTCATGTATAAAGCTATGTCAGCATTCCTTGCTATGTAAGCTCATACATCATACAGTGGTGGGCATGTAAATCTTACATTTAGCAGTGATTATTTCACTAAAGCACGCCGAAGCAGGGCAGGACATGACTCTCAGTTTTATCATAGAGCGTGCCAGTGCCTCATCACCCCTACTGTGAAAACTTCTTCCTTATATCCAATCTAAATTTCCCTTCTTTTAGTTTGAAACCATTTCCCCTTGTCCTATCACACAGACCCTGCTAAAGAGTCCGTCTCCTTCTTTCTTATAACCCCCCTTCAGGTACTGAAAGGCCACTCTCAGGTCTCCCCAAGACCTGGCACTAGATAAATTCAATAACTGGTATTTCACTTCCAATTGTCAAATCAAATACTTTAAAATTCAGGAAAAAAGAAACCCTTAAACAAATAAAGATCTCTGAAACAGTGAACAGAAGTTCACTTTGGAATGTCTTCCCATTAAAAAAAAGAATATGAAAAGGGATTTCTGGAACGCAGGCATCATCCCCAGCTCACAGCAAAGCAGCCTGCTTGTCTCTCAGGAGCAGCTCAGGTTACTGACCTGACACACAAACACATGGAGCAGGATCCTAAGCGCCGGGCTGTGCCCTGAGAGGTTTGCCAAGCCCCAAACCAATGACAAAGCACAGCCTCTGGCTGGTGTATAATTTAGCCACGCACCTCTCTCTGCACTTAGCCCAGCAGGAGTGCATCCAGAGTTACCCATACCTCTCTTATAGCTCTGAGTCAGCTCTTTATCCAAAAACAAGACCTTGGTTTGTATTTCAAAGCAATTAGTGGATTGAATGGACAGCTATATCAAACCCTGCTTCTCCATCTGGGAGCTGCTGTGACAGCCCTATTCCTCCAGGGTAAAGCAGTCCATAAAGCCCTGGAAGGAGCATGTGAGGTCTGGAGACAAAGAATTTTCAGCCGGGGGTTACCCGGAACAACAGATGTACCCCAAACTGTCTACCTCTAGAAAACATGGCAAATCCTTCCTGTTGACAAGCCTCTCTGGCATGAGCGTTGCCTGTGAACATCTTATTTTAATCCTAACTCTGCTGTCTGTATTGATTTTGCAGTAGATGTACCAAGTGGTACTATTATAGTATTAGAAAATTTAAAGAGAGAATTTTTTCCAGTGTACCGGTTATACGTATATACACTTTTTCTTTCTCTATTCTTGTCTCATACAAATGAATTAAAACCATATAAAACCCCTACTCTGGTAACAAAACAATAACACCAGTCCCTATCTTGTGGTGAAATATTGTGACTAATCTGAGCTCAGCAGCTTTCCCATTCCTCTGAGGAGACCTTGCAAGCACAGCTTATCTCACCAGCCAGCACTCAGCTGCCACGTCCCACCTGCCGTCAGATCTTCAGACCTCAGCATTCTGAGTACTCAGAGGGCTCCTGGGGGAGGATGGGGAGGATTTCACGTCTGTGGGTACGTCTGTCTGCAGCCATCGTTCTCTGTGTCACGCCTTGACTGAAAGGAACAGATGCCCACCACAGTCTCTGTCTCTTAGAAAAGCCTCTGATAACAAACCACCCTGTTGGAAAATGAGACTCTCCAGTGCAAAGCGACGTAGGTCGCTCCAAAAGTAATGCCTCTTAATTATTTCCATAGCAACTACAACAGCTTCGAAGAGCAGAATAACAGTGTCTGGTAGAGCACGTCCTCAGCTACAAAACACGACTTTTCAACATAGTCACTGCCATTAACTCTGCATTTTTTGGCAATGATGAACAATGCCACGCTCGTACAAATCTGCAACAGCAGAGGTGACCCATAAAAGCATCACTCACCCCTCACTGTGTTCACCTCTACCGTTGGGCCTCCATAAACGTCGATGAATGTCAGGGGGCACCATTTTTTCCACACTGAGGAATTCAGTTCCACACCTTTGCTTCACACACACACTCACGCCAGACGCCATTTTGTCTTGGGCTGAGGGTCTGAGCCCAAGGGTATGAAATCAGTGATGGAAATAGGGCATGTCACACAATGGTGCCCAAATGAAGAAAAGTCCATTTTTCTTTGTGTCTTCTGTTCTCCACATGTACTGCAGCGTTTCCTTGGCACCCGCTGCCACATTCACCACACAGATAAATGGGTTGGAGGGTGTCCTCAGGGGTTCGGGAGGTTCTGGGCAGTGAGGGAAACTCTGAGGGGTGAAATTCTGGGGGAACAGCGCTGAGGGAGCAGCAATCGGTGAGGAGAACGGTCACCACACGGGGTGCTGAGGGGCTGAGGCGATCGAACCACAGGCGGAGCTTCTGTCCCTGAAGGCGGGCTGCCCTGAGGGCGGGACGCGGGACGGGGCGCTGAGGGGCGCTGCCCTGAGGGCGGGGCGCGGCGCTGAGCGGAGCCACCGGGGCGGCGGCGGCGGGGACGGGCTCTGAGGGGAGCCGCCCCCGGAGGCGGGGTGGAGGGCTCCGGGGCGGCACCGAGGGGCGCCGAGGGCGGACCCGTCGGGGCTGGGTGAGGGGGGTTGGGTGTATTGTTCCCCGCGCGGTGCATGCCGGGCCCGCCTCAGCCCCCAACATGGCGTCGCGCTGTCACCTGTGTGTGTGAGGAGGGAGCGGGACGCGGTAGCGGCGGGCGGGCACGGCGGCTCCCGGCGTTTCCCGGCCCGCTGGCGCCGCGGTGGCAACGCGCCGCGCCTCGCTGCTCCCTACCGCGCTCCGGCTGTCCGCCGGGGATCCCCCTGCCCCCGCCCTGCCCCCGCCATGGGGGGGTAGCGGCGGCCGCCTCCCCTCAGCCCTGCGGAGCCCCAACGCCGCCCGCGCCATGGGCTCCCCGGCGGCCGCTTCGGCGGCGGCGACGGCGGCCAGCGACTCGGCGCAGTGGCTGTCGGTGAAGGAGGAGACCATCTTCCTGCACGACGGGCTGATCCGGGTCACCGACCTGGCCGAGCTGCCCAGCGAGATCGTCGGGGTGGCGGAGCCCGGGGACACGGAGCTGGAGGTGAGGGGGGCTCCCAGCTGAGCGGGGAGGATGGGGCGGGGGGGGGGGGGCCGGCGGCCTCCTGGCACCGAGGCCTGTGGGATTTATTGCAAATAATGGTGAGAGCGGAGCTGGGCAGGAGGACGGCGGCGATGAAGATGGAGGGTGAAGCGTCTCCTGGATGGGGAGATCGTTTGAACCGTGCTCGCGTATTTTTGCGGCGGCCTTTGGCTCGGTTGTTTTTATTTATGGTTTTGTGTCTTTCTGCTGTTGCAATTAACCTGTTCTACAATAGTCCTCTTATGGTACTGGGATGTCCGGGGGCTGTATTTAGGCTGCTGCCAGCAATCGCTATTCAAGACTCAGGAGGGCAGCTGGGATTTTCCTTCCAGCTTTCCACCTTGGCGGTGGCAAATTATACAGCGGTTTTATCTCCCGAGGAGACAGCGGAGGGCTGAATGTCACGGACTGTAGGCTGCATCTCTTCTGCAGGCTGCGTTTGCTCCCTGTGTGCCTCCCTTCTCTCCTTTCACCCCGCCCTCCTCTCCAGTACTGTGGCTCGCAATGACACAGGGTCTTTGTCAGAGGAGCCAGGAGGGGATGGTTCGGCAGCAGCTCTTTCTGCACTGTGTTGGGTTGCGTTGAGGCCTCCAAGCCCTTTGGCTGCTCCCCAGGAAGCCCGCAGCCAGGCTGGAGGGTTCGGTCCCGGCAGCGTCATTGTTCGAGCCGTGACGTGGAGTCTTTACAGCCTTTATGAAAACTTGCCACTGCCTTATGGAGGGGGAGAGGTTTCCTGCTGAGAGAGCGTTTTCTGCTCTGTGGGATGTGGCGCTGGAGATGGGAATGGGAGCAGGAGCTGCTCCCGTGAAATGGACGTTGGCAGATATCACATCAACTGTGCAAGGTTGGATTGTGAGGTGGATGACAGCTCTGAGCATAAATGTGAAATGGTTCTTCCTTGTGATCGGATTCGGCTCTGGCATTCAGTGCAGCTTGAATTCAGGAACACATTTTGGTTCCATTACGTATTTCTAGAAACAGCATCAAGTCTAATAAATGTGTGAGGGAAAACATGCACTCGCTGCATCCTTAGTGCCATGTGGTAATGAAGGAGGATACGCATTAAAAACAGTTTTGTAAGGTCTTACAAGCGGGGAAATGCCTTCTCCCATGGAACCAGACAAACGCTTTGGACAGGGCAGTGTTTTGTTCAGGTGAGGAAAAGGCTGCCCTGTCCTTCAGACACTTCTGTGAGTCTTTCAGCAATCCAGGGCCAATGATTCACACCATCTTTTCTGCTCCTGATCTTGTTTTGTTACCCATGATTGCAGTGTGAAACTTCAACATAAATGAACGTCCCTTTTTGCTGTGGTCTTCATTTGAATGTATAGCCTTAAGCATTTTATTTCCTTTCACTGAAAGGATAGATGACCACGAGAGACTTCATTTTCAGTTCTTGTTATGGTTATAGTTTTTTGGCGCTGTGGGTGGGTGGGGTGTGTAAAAAAAAAGATTTGAAATTTCAAGTCATGTAAATTAATTTGCTCACAACTTTTCTGTGTGCGAGCCTTTTAAATGAAGGGTTACCTTGGCAAATTGGAAAGGCTTTGAGGAGCCATTTTGTGGAAACAGGTGCATGCATCTTGTTGAAGAAGTGTGGTCGTACGGTCAGCTGATACACTGAGTGGCACATTTGCACTGTTTCTACTCCTGGTTGCTTTGTAATAAATATACTTGAAGACAGACTGACTGGAAGCCTCTGGGGATATGTGATGGGACGAGGGTGGGAGATGCTGCAGCTGCTGCTTTGATTACTGAACTTCTTTAATGCACTCCTTGTGCTTTGTCAGTGGCAGTGAGAGCCTTGATTGGCTCTTCCATATGAAGTGGTTAATTAAAAAATATTTAACATGTAAATCGACACTTTTATTTGAAAGTAACATTATGGTTTGTTTTGCTTAAAAATCCCTTTAAGAGCATATTGGTGCACAATGTCAGTGTATGTGCACGTGTTTCCTTTGTCCTTCTCTTCTGAGGTCTTGTTACAGTGCTGGCATTCTACCAGAACAGCTTTACGAACATTTAGACCTGTTGTTCTGATTTCCATGTTATTTTTTTTTAGTATCTGTGTACCTGTGCATGAATGTATATATTTGTATGTACATATATATATCTTTTTCTCCCATAATAGTATTTTCCAAGAGTGTTAACCTTCTCCTTGACACGAAGGTAACTTGTTCTAGAGATACCATTCAGTTTTAAGTGTCATTTGTTTCTTACTTTTAATTTGTACGTAGCATAAATGCTATATAGTGTATTTTTAGATTATCAACATACTTGCAAAGATGTAGTACCAAAACCAAAAGGGCTAAGTATATTTTATATATATATATGTATATATGTAGTATGTATGCACATATGTATTAAATATCAATAGATTATAATGATGTGCATATAAAAGCTGCTTCTGGTATGGGTTTCCCAATCAGATCTAGTCGGGAAGAGAGCTGGATTAGTTACCAGTTATGCAAGCCTTTGTGCCCTTTGTGCTGAGGAACTACTTTCAAAGTGCGTGAGATCTGCTTCTTGGAGACAGCCTTACTTGACTAACAGCTGAGAGGTTGCCAGGACACTTTGCCCCGTCTCTGCCTGCTCAGGAGGGACAGCTTAATGGAAGGTGAGCTGTTCCTTCATGTGCTGCAATGGAAACTACAGCACATGAGGAATCTTCCCAATCAATGCCTTTCACAGAGCCAGTAACCCCAGCATGGGCTGTCTGAAGGCAGCGGTCCCTTCAACCACACAGCTTAGTCTGCTGTTGTGCCAAGAGTCAATGTGCTACGTCTTATGAGAAAGCCAGCGATACAAATTGTTGTAACCCTTGGCAATGTAATAAGAATGCCACTGAACATACAGACTATAACAAAATGGTGAGCAACATTCACTTGTTTATAGACGGTTTCATTGAGCTGACAAACATGACCGTTGTCATCCTGCCATTTAAAGAGGACATGTTCCTGATCTTCAGCTTTCTGTCTGGTGTTTCCATTAGTTTTAAATACACAGCATCAGTGATTTTTCAGCTTAAGTGGTGATGGCTTCAGTTATTTTTTCTATGAAGAAATAGGTGGGAAGAAAGACAAATATTTACAACATAGTCACAACATAAAGTAGAATACCTGAATGTGCCGCTCCACTTCTGTGACTTGTATACTCCATTTTACTTACCAGCCTAATGTAAGTAGTAGTCTTTTGGATATCTGGTTTCTCTTCCTTTGTCCTGCATGAGGTAGGAGCAGCACTTCCAGTGCCTGTAGCTGTCTGGATCGTGTATTTCTGTCCTCATCTCATAGTTTGGTTCCTGTCACGTCCAGTATTGTGGGACAGAATGTGAGATGCCACTGGGTGGTTGTCACTGTGCTGCTCATACGTATCATTAATTACACGTAGGTGTGAAAATAAAGATGGTTTTCCTTCTTCTGTCTGGGTTAGCTGTGGAGGGATCAGTCCAGCAGTGTTGGAACAGGATGTGACAGTGATGACTTGGAGGTATCTGCTAAACTTGGAACTTTCACCCACTTTGCTCATGGGCTGGCAGAAACGTTTTCACTTCTGACTGCTGAAGGAGAGGGTAATTCTCTGTAATTATCTAGGTCAGTGCTTCCCAAATCTTTCTGGTTGTGACCCTACTTGCATCTACAAGCTTCCCTTCTGACAAGCTAAAAACCTCCGGTGTCAGCATAAACAATTGCCTTTGTGCAAAGGGGGTGACCTTCCTTGGGGTTGTGGTCTCTTGCTGGGGATGCAGACGTGTCAGCTGGGCAGGCCGTGCTCCCAGCCCTGCCTCTGACCAAACACTTCTGCACTCCTCCGAGAGCATTCATAGGTTTCAGTGTGATAGCAGTGGATGGGTCTTGCAGTTAGCTGTGCAAGGGCAGATAGCCCTGCAGATGTGAGCCTTGGCTGTTGCTTTTGTGGAGGAGTGACTCATTTCTTGTAGGTATCGCTGTATGTCTCTCTCTTCCTGCCTGAGAGCTCTCTGAAATGTTGCTCGCTTTCCTTCCAAGTTCACTTTCATCAGATTATAGTTGTAGAAACCACCAATTTTGTGTGATTTAATCTCCGGCAGAGTTGCTGGTTTTGTTATCAGTTATTATGGCCTGTGTGAATTTATTCAGACTTCCTCTACAATATACTGCCTTTTTGTTTGAGTTGCTTTATTTTTTCCTGGTAGAGAAATATTAGAAAATATCATCTGAAAGGAAATTCTGCAAACATATTTCCCCAAATTTAGTGCTTCTTACCAATTGTAGCTGAGCATTCCAGTGGTCTGTGCTCCCAGATGTTTAAATGACAAAGATTTTTCTTTATCTGATGTTTTACTCTAATTAAATAAGAGACACGTAAGTGTTTTAATGAACAAATAAAGAAACATTGCTTTACTTTACGGGTTTTGTTTATGGTTTGCCTGTGCTCTGATTCATCTCAGATGCCAAGGAACAAAAAGCTGGTTTGGTACATTGTTGTGTGTGTGGTAAGAGATGGGTTTCCTTAGTGCTTATTTCAGAGTGCAGTGAGGCTTCCAGTGCCTTCACAGGAGGGAGTAGTTTGTGCTTCTAGCTGAGTGAAAAAGCTGTGCTGCCATATGCAAGATGAGGGATCAATAGAATCCCTGAACGAGGTGATGCACTTAACGTTTCTTGCAGCAAAAGTTAAGAATAATTGGAGCAGGCTTGAAACTTCTGGTTTTTAAATGGAAGGTGCATCTTTGTGGTGTAGTTTCCAACTGCACGATGTAAGTAGGGGGTAGCAGCTGAGAAACTACATTTAGTATCTAAAACACCAGGCTGAAAATGTTTGTACACATATAAATGCCTTCTGAACATTCAGGCATATCAAACAAAAAGCCTATAGAGGGCTTGGAGAAACGTTTCAGAAGAAATGAAGGCAGTGTTTTCATGGAGATGGCTTCCTACCGTGTGTCAGCAGAAGCGTTGGTAGCGGCTGAGCGACAGAGCGGAGGCCTGGAGGACGTATCCAGTGGTGGTTATGGGAGCAGTTTGATTTGTGATACGTATTTCAGTTTCTTTGAGTATCTTAACTGCCAATTGAGGTATTTGTCTTCTAATCCATAAATCTTGGGATGCTCTCTTCCCTATATGGTTTTATTTGCATTTCTCGAGTCAAAAGAACCAAGTTAGCAAGCAGTGCTTCCTCTGTTAATGCTGTGGCACATGAGAAATGACCTTATAGCTGTAACATGGTGGTGAAAGTAACACAGTTAACTTCTAGTCATGCATCTTTTAAATATATCTTATGATTTCCACATTGTTTCTGCCTTTCTGTGCTGTTTGCTCCTCCTGTGAGATGGGGGATGATGCTTATTTAATGCTCAGGGGGTGTCACGTGTGTAATTGATACAGCAAACGTACTTTTGTCTTCAAAGAGTTGCTCCCTGTGTGTATGAAGTTCAGCTAGTTTAATTAAGCAGAAAAATAATTAAATGCCGTTTTGGATGTATGTATTGTGAGTGACAGCTTTTACGACTTTAGGAGAAAAATACACCTTTGTGTGAACAGCTTCATTGTTCAGCAGTTCCACGCGTAGCAGAACGAAAGCAGAAGCTCAGCCTGAGACTCATTGCAAGAAGTGTGCTGGTGGAGCTGCTGGAAGAAGTCCTCATTCACATCTGTCGTTGGCCGTGCGTCGTCGTCTTTTCCATTCTGCTCCTTTCTGTTTTGCCCATTGGGTACCTCTGGGATCTGGTGTAAGCCAAAAAGCCTGGCTTCAAAACCACCCAAAAAGTAGGGGCTGGGGGCTGCGAGAGCACAAGCACTGCTGCCAGCACCAGGCGCAGCATAAGGGGACCGGGATCTTAGCTGGAGGAAAGAGCCGCTTTTTAGCAGCAGCTCACTTCTAAATTTACTTAATGGGGTCATAAAACCTCAGGCTAAAGCTCTTCATGTAGATTAACGTGTCTTAATTGTAGAATGTCTCATGTTTGCAGTTGGTGGAGAAGCACTTTACCCTGGCAGTAGTGAATTCCAGCAATGAAAGTACTGCGCAATGGGCAGAAGTCTCTGGTGGAAGTTCTGTCCTGTATGGAACGGGGCAGAAATTAGATGCAGTGGGAATGGAGCTGTGCTACCCATCGCTGGTCTTCTGAAGTGGGTCCTTCTGTGCCTCTGGGTATTGAGGAAGGTATCAATGAGCTGAGTGTTGAACTTTTGGATCGATCATTTTCTTATTAAAATATTTATTAAAATTGATATAAGATATTAAATAATAATCGGCAAGAACAAGATTAGTGTAAAATTAAAGTAGTGACAATTAAGTTCTTAGTAACACAGTGTTGATAGGTCACTTCAGGCCATTAAACCTCAGCCTTTGAAAATCAGACGAACTTTTCAAGGCAGTTTTGCTGACTGAAAGCCGTCTTAAAGTTGTTGAATAGGTAATGATCACTGTCACAGTGCAGGAGCTGTATTTTCAAAGTGACTGAAGAGCAGAATTCTTATTTGCAAAAGGCACCAACGTGATGTTTACCCTACTTACAGAATCACATTTAGACAGGGAGCTTAAAAATTGATGCTGTTTTATTTCTTCCCCTAATTCTAGCACCTTGATTAGTGAATGCTTGCAAAGCAGCTGACACTTCGCTTGCTGTTGTTCCTCAGCAGCTATTCTTTATAACTTTCCGTTTCTATTATAGGGTTGATTCTTTTCTTTGTTTCATGCTATTGATTGTTGCTAAACAAAACGTGAACTGTCTTATCTAAGAGCAGAAACTGAACTACAAACCACTTTCGTCTTCTTAAGACTTTAATTTTTTTCCTCGATTCTGTGTTTGCCTTTTTACAATGGCAGTGGTATGATTCACACTCAGCATCTTCACTTCCTCGTGCTCTTATTTTCTCAGAGTATTAACATATGCTATTCCGTAGCGTGGCTATTTAAGTTTTCTTTCACCAGTTCTGATCATAAGCTGTACATCCAGATGTTATTTTGTGATCTTCCCTTGCACATACATACAAATCTTTCATTTGTTTTTGACCCCAGTGTGATGGTGTTACTGTTGAGCTTCCATTTCTGTTAGAGACTGCCTTTTGAGGTGTAAGTAGGTACTTGGGTAGCTTGTGCTATGGCAAAGCAGTGATTTGTTCCCTGGTTTTCATATTCTGTGATTTGCAGGTCCAGGTGTCTGCTTGTGCTGTTCCACTTTTTGGGGTCTCTTTGCTTCTGAGGTCTTCCCAAGTGTTGTACAGCAAATGCAGATCCAAAGTGTGTCTGTAGGAGAATGACTCTGTGCTTATTTTAACAAAGAGAATGGTCAGTTGATCTCCTGGGTAGGAAGAAAATAAGCTAATCTGGGGCAGAAGGGTTAAGTTTTGCTGGAGGGGTTAAAAAGGGAGGTTTAGCAGAGTACACCAGATTTTATAGCCAGAAGAAACCCTCCAGTGGGTACAGCCTGGGGCTAAAGGTATTTGGAATGGCAGCCATGTGCCAGTGAGGTATGCAGTAAGTCAGCTGGGAAAAGGATGGGAGAGACCTTTCTGTTCTTACTCTTCCTGTGAATTATTTTGGAACAGATTTTCTGTTTCTTTTCTAAGCAGTGGTAGTTGCGTTGTCTGCTTTGGAATTCGTGAATGTTTATTTGTTTTCTTCTTGCATTTTGCTTTAATCTGCTTTGAGTTCAAATAGGCTTCAGGATAACAAGCTTTGCCTGGGGATGTAAGAAAAGTAGTCAGTGCACTGAGGAAACCTCAGCAAGGGTTGTGAGTCTGTTGTGAAGCCTTCAGACTGCAAAGGGAAGCGGTGTGTGTGGCACAGAGCAGCTGAAGCGCAGGCAGTGTCAGGTCAGGAGGAGTGTTTGGATAAGCAGTGAGAACTGGGGTGGTTCTGTGGTGCATAGCAAGATCTTAAGGAGTACATCTGAACCCTAAAAGTTCCCAAGTTGTTTGTTGCTGCCTGTCAGTGTGAAAATTTGGTCTTAAAGCTCTTTCTGGAGGTATCTTTAAGCACTCACCTCTGGCCAATACAGAGGGTTAAAATGGCTTAAAATGTTGTGCCTAAGCTAAGAAGTGCAACCTGGCATGGATTATGGGGTTCCTCTCTGTCTGTGGAAAGGGGGGAAGCCAAAGGCAAACTCTGCTGATTCATAGCCATAGTGCTTATTGCCATCTAAAGGGACAATCTAAGGGGAAAGCCAACTAGGCACAGCAACTTGTTGTTTGTGGCATCTCTGCTGCTTGTAAAGCTGAGGACACAGACCTCGTCAGCATTTCCTCTAGCTGAAAATGTTGATTCTTTTTTCCTCCACTGCTGTAGTTTATTACTGCATAGCTGGGGATCCGTCACCTACGTAGTACAGTTCAAGAAAGTCAGAAGCAAACTGCTTTTAGAGCGTGATTGCATCTATAATAGAAAGTAATTAAGCTTAATTTTGAGACAATAGAACACACGAGTTAATGGGAGGTAGTTATCCTAAATATATGTGATTTAGGAATTAATATTCTTAATCTCTTTGAAGAAATTAATGAAAAGAGATTTTTGAGTTTTAAGAAGCTTAATCCTAGCATCTACTGAAGGGTAATTGTTATGTGAACTGCACTTCAAAGTGAACTTTTCATGTCTGTAGTGGGGAGTGTTTGGGCTGTACTGAAAAGCTTCTTCACTGACTGTAGTGGGAGTGTTGATAGAAATGGCAGATGTGATTTGTCCTGAACTGTTTTATTAAGCCGTTCAAAATTCTACAGTTAGTCATAAATATCTGTTTCATATTCTATACAGCTACTGTGGGATGGGGGTAGAATGGATTTATAGCATAAAAATGGACTGAGAAGTGTGTGTGAGGGTGGATGAGAGCAGTGTGGTGTGCAGGCAGAAGCCCTTTGGACATTGGATCCAAAGTATCATGAAGTGTGGAGCTCATTGTTTCCTTGAGGTTGCCAGAGCTTAAGTGACTTTGCTGATCTCAGCTGTTGTAAAGGGAGAAGTTGTCTGTAAACTACCTTGAATTGTGAGCTCCTTCAAGCACCAGGCTAGGTACTAACCCATAAATATGTTTCTTTCTGTCACGGTTTACTTGTTTTCAGTTGCAGCTTTGTCTCCCGTTTTGCTCAGGCGTGCCAAGAAGGCCTCTTTCTTCTGTCTGAAATGATGAGCAGAGGAGGCTTTCAGGTTTTAAGCTATGGCAGTAACTGGAAATGTTTTGAAAAAGATATCTCATTGCAATATGATAAAACTGAGGAGGGGGAGGACCGGGGTGGGGAGAGCAGAGAACAAAACTGTGGGTTTGTTTTAGAGGACTGATGGTGTTTTGATTTGGAAAGTCCTGGAACTGAAACGTACAGATTTTTATTCCAGAATATTGTAACGACACTGACCGGCTGTTTTTCATAGAGGGGCTTTGAACGCCATC
>PPHD01007431.1:0-20470 GCA_002909625.1 Bambusicola thoracicus
TCCATTCCGTTCTGTTCCGTTCCATTCCATTGCATTTTATTCCTTTCCATTCCATTTCACTCTGCTACATTCCATTCCATTCCATTCCCTTCCATTCCATTCCTTTCCATTCCATTCCATTCCATTCCATTCCATTCCATTCCATTCCATTCCATTCCATTCCACTTCATTCCATTCCATTGCACTCCATTTTACTTCGTTTTTACTCCATTTTACTCCATTTTACTCTCTCAGTCTTTCTTCATATCATTTGTGCTCCATCTCCTTCATCATTTTGGTAGCTCTGTGTTGGGATCTTTCCAGTAAGTGCATGTCTTTCTTGTAATTGTGAGTCCAGAACCAGATCCAGTACTCCACATGCATTCTCCCCAGTGCTGAGTAGATGGTTTCCAAAATTGACCACAGGAGTGTCCAGGAAGGCAAACATTTTATTATACATTGGCACACACTGAAGTGTGAGTTTTTTGGTAAGTTTTCATGTGTAGCTAATGGGTATTATCTGACTGTAAACTGTTAATTTTATAAATAATTCAGCCTTATGCAGCTGCTTGGCCATGTTCATATCACATTTGTTTGCCATAGAGATACCTAAATGAGCATGGCAAAGTAATGTCTTTTTGCTGGACATTTTCACTTTTATTCCTAGATCAAGTTTTACCTCTTTAAATTCCTATTAAGTCACTGCCTCTCAGGCATTTTTATTTTCCACAGCAATGGAGAAGATGCCATTTGTCATCGTTCATGACAGGCATGATACTGATATCACTAAGCCTGAGGGGAATAAAAGAATAAACACTTGATAAAAGCATGATTTAAGATTAATAGTTGCCTGGTAAAGATCCATGATAAAACATTCCATTAAGACATTATTTGCCCACAGAGTAGCATTTCTTCAGCAGTAAGAGATGGGTGAAACAGAGCTGAAAGAGGAAGTCTTATTTTAAAGGATGGTTATCTTGCAGCCCTAACTCTATTCCACACATCTGGTGGAAAGTTACGAGTCTATCATGGTGCACTCTTCATTTAAGATGAATACAGGTCTTTTGTGAGCAGTGGCTCATCTTCTCAAGGTGCTAACCATCCAAGCAGTGTAGAAATATCAACATTCTGAACTTACATTCATAAACAGAAGCACCAAAATATTAAAAATATCTGTCTTCCTCTGCTGTCAGTTATAATTCTCAATGGCAGCTGCAACAGATATTTCTGCTGTGGAAAAAAAAAAATCTTAGCACTCTGGGCAAAAGAAAATGTCTTTAGTAACCATAAAGTGATTGCATTCACATGACTGTTTCTTGCTAGTAAATGACTGTGATTAACACTATACCAGTATATATAACAATTTTGGAAATGCAAACTCTTCTGGTTCATCTGCGTCTGTGCAGCATTATTCTCAGCACCAACTTAGTTTATTCAAAACTCAGGAAAGGAATCAAATATAATTGCTTTCTGTAAGTATTAACACTCATTCACTCCCACAAGGAACTGAGCTGCTGCCAGAAAGTCAAAGCAGAATACAATTTTGCAGATATTAGTCACAGCCTACTTTTGCTCCTCTCTTACTTCTGGTCCCTGGAGAAACTGAGGAGCTGTTGACTACAGCATCTGATGCCTTTCGAAACCTTTGGTCATGATCCAAGGTCTGAGATATATTATCTTGAATAACATTCTGTAACAGTGGAGGTAGGATGAAGAGAGTGAGGCAGTGCAGCTGAAATATTTTCATTTCGATCTGAGAAATGCCAATACAGGAGTACTGTCATTTCTGTTTCTAAAAAAGGGTCCAGTTGAATTTCAACAAGCGGATCCAGAGCACCATAAAAATTCTGAAGCCATTTATCTGTTTCCTCTGATGACTTGTTGAAGAAAACTTTGCAGATCAGTTTTGGACTAAGCAAGAAGCAAAATTCTTCACTGCCTGTAGGACTGCTCAATTATTCTAAAATTCAGTAACAGATGCTCTTAGAGCTGGCATGTCAAGTTTTTATCCTATTCATTTCTCTGCACTGCATGCATCTGATCTCCTTGGGCCAGGTTCTTACCCATGTAAAATCAGAGTTATAGAATGATTTGTCGGAAGGGACCTTTAAAGGTCATCTAGTTCAACCCCTTGCATTGAACAAGGAAACCTACAGCTAGATCCATTTGCTCAGAGCCCCATCCAGCATATCAGTGAATTTCTCCAGGAATGGGACATTTACCACTTCTCTGGGCAACCTGTTGACTTCATCCTCCATGAAAGGATGTGATCACATTTTAGTGAGCACCAAGCCTCATCACTACGTTTGAAATTAAGCAAGAATGCACATGATAGTAGTTCAGCTATCACACAGATCCACTGACATTTCTAGGGTTAAGGAAGTGCTTAAGTATTATTTCATAGAAACATACAGGTTGGAAAAGACCACTATGATCATCTGGTCCAACCATCAACCCATCACTACCATGCCCACTAAACCATGACCATAAATGCCACTTCTACCACCTTCTTGATAACTCCAGGGATGGTGACCCCACCACTTCTCTGGGCATCCTGTTTCAATGGGAAGTGGTGGAATCACCATCCCTGGAGCTTTTAAAAAAGGAGAAGGTGTTGCACTGGGACACAATTTCAATCTAGAGTGGGTATGAACTAAATATTCTTTTTTCTCTAAAAGAAAACTTCCCATGACTTCTATCTATACTGAGTTTTGAAGATTTATTTCTAATGTGCTGTAAGATGATCTGGTTCTGCTTTCCTTTCTGCTCTGAGAAATACAAGTGCTGGATAAAGTAATCATTTCCATAAACATCAACTTGGAAAAAAAAAAAAGCAATGGTGCTATCACCTTCTCTAAATTGGCTATTAACACAGAGAATTATGTGCAAATGATACATTTATATGCAGTTCACAAATGGCTCTGCTAATTCTAGCCACTCAATGTGTCCTACATATGCCCCGTATGGTGTCTGTGGGAGAAGAAGATAAACAGTTGAGCTTCTGCAAATATAGCACTAGGATCAGCATTTTGCTAAAAAAAATTGCTTTTTCAAGGGGTATGAGTTTGCCTGACTATTCCAGCAAAAGCACAGCAACAGAAGAACTGAAGATTTCACTTTATTTGGAAGGGATCATAAACACTGGTTTACACCTAATTTAAATGCTACTGGCAAGCATGTGGTTTTTGAGTAAAATTATTTTTTATGAGGCATCAAAATGCTGCGTGGTTAGATGCTAGTCAAAGAAATGATCTTTTAAAACTCTTCTTATGAAATGACATTTAAAACAGTAAAAAAAAATTCTACTGAGATTTAAATCATAGTCTTACAAGTACTTAAAAAGGAAATGATTTCATTAGCCTCTATGTTAAACAAGTTTAAAAAAAAAGAAAAAAAGAATTCTTGAAAGTGGAGGTTTTATTTATTTTTATTTATCTTTTGACCGCTGGAGAAGCGAATGAAAATATAAGAAATCTAAATTCAGTCTCATCTTAGCTTTTTTTTATATATGTGACCCATCCTCTCTTAACCTCTGCTTTATTATCAGTAGATTGGGAGTGGTATTATTTGTTTTATCCAACTCCTGTTTTCAGCAACTTACACTGGAAGTACTGCAGTCAGGCTCCACTTTATAGAACTTTCGTTCAGGTAGAGAGAAGGAAAAGACTGAAAAATAACTCAATGTGTGAATGAATAAATAAATCACTTACCTAGTTGGATTTGGATATTGTAAATAGTTTTTGCAAAATATTTTCACTTCTAGTAATGCTTTCCATCAGGAGATATTTTGGTATTCAAAACTGACAATTCATCTGGAAGACTCCTTCAGCAATCCTCTAGTCTATGGCAGGATCAACTGGAATTACTCCTTAGCAGCACCTACCTTATGTATTTCAAAAGGCAACAAAAACAAATCAAAACTTATGTTAAACACCCAGCAGATGCTCTGATTGAGACTGGGAAGAAACCAAATCAAGGAAAACATTTATTCTCCAAAGAAGTTTTTCTTCAAAAATTTAGTGTTAAAATAAAGAATATATTTTCACTTTCTTCAATTTTGAAATACAGCAGTAAGTCAATTCTTCTCCATGAATTCATTTTTAGCCATAGATTTCATTTAGGACTCAGAGAACTGGAATTGTTTTCCCTGTATTACTATAAAACAGCTAAGAGATATTTCTTCAAGAGTGCTATGAGGCATTAAGTAGTTACAGCACATCCCACTTTTTGATTTCTCTATTTAAGACTACGTTCACTTTAGAGAAAAAAAATAATTTTTCTATGTTTACGACATGTTTTCTTCACGCTGTGAATTGTTTCACTTCAAATAACTCGACAAGAAATTTGACTTAACGATTCTTATTCTTCAGAAGCATAGCACATTCAACTTTGATTTTGAAATCGTCAAAATTCAATTACTCTCCTGTGTAATTCATAGATAATGGACAAGAAATCTGAATAAAAACTATATACAGAAACATTTAGATATATTTTATTCAGAAAAATAATATGAATATATCATATTTCTAAAGAACCTCCTTGTATTTATTACAAATCTCATTATTTTCTATGAATGCACGTACCAGTTTGTTTGTAATTCAGTTACGAGAGTATGCTGAAACCACATAGCAAAACTATGACATCTTTTCTGTAAAAGCAGTGATTTTACAATCTGACTTTGATTTCCAAAAAAAACCTCTTTCAAGTTCCTAACAGTTGCATTTCTGTAAATTGGAGTCTTCCTACAAAACTTGCCAATAAGGAAAGCAATAAGCAATACTACAGTATTGTTCAATGGGCAGCGTTCGGTCCACAATAAGACATCTAACTTTAGGTGTCCTATTTGAATTTTATATCCTACTTAGTGCTCAGGCCTGTTTTAAACCCTGTATTATTGGATGTGACCCCGTGCAGAAGTTTCTGCTACACTAATACATCTCAGACAACATGAGGTTCTTGTTTGTGGGTAATGATATTAAATCCACTTTGGTACGATATTAGTGTAACTTAGCAGTTGTAGGTTTTGTGCACATTTGTTAGTAACCATGTCAACTTCAAAAGATGTAACGTAAGGACACATCAAGAGTGCACCTCCTTTGATTTTTACAGTTAAACTTGCAAATTGCAAGAGCAACTAAGCTAAGAATTTCAGGAATTAACACCACAGTTGTGGTCATACTCTGGAATGAAGGATACCATGAACTTTTCCTGCCTATATTGTTCTCTGATCCCATATACTGTGCTTTTTGGTCTTCCTAATGAACCCACCCAAGAATAAGTCTTGTATTTCTTTATGGGGTCATATTTTAGTACAAGTAACAGGTGGAAAATCAGGATGCTGGACTAATAGATTTTCTATGTGGGAATCCTTTTGCATATTAGGAAAGCTCTAAAGACACTGAGGAGAGGCAAAGGTTAAGAGATAGGAAACATTTCACTTTCTCAACATCTGCAGACATTTTATGTTCCTTCTGGGCAGCTACAGAGCTCAGGCTGCAATATTTGCAAGATATACAGCCAATGTTTGGATATTCGTTTAAATATCTCCTAAGTACCCAGGAGGACAGATGCTGTTGAATTGAAGATACACAAGTATTCATTTATATTTATTTAAAATATACGTATTTTAAATTTTTCTTTTAATTTCAGACATTTATTTTATTTCTCTTCTAAGCAGCACACAAACAAACATGAAAGCACAGTCATATACTCCTGACAGCTGGCTTTTAAGATGTATTTTGAAGCCATTGAGTTGATGCTCACAGCTTGGTCCTTAAGGATCACTTTCTCATCCATATTCACCAGATGTAATTCAAAGAAACATATAAGGTTAAAGAGGAAAGACTGTCTTTGCTGTTTCAGAGAGAGGAAAATGCCTCTCACTCATTTCACTGACTAAAAGGCATTTGTTTCCTAATGCTATTTTCATGTCTGGTAAAACACATATTTATCAGAGTTTAAACCAATGTAAGTACAAGAAACCAGCAGGAATCCCATTTAACCTCATTTATTGGCACTCTCAATAGAGGTATTAGACATATCAAGTGCTAATGAATTATTTAAGATTGCACTAGATATTAAATGCTTTGAATTGTAGGCAAACAGCCACATAAATGTATTTAAGAATTTTTATCTTCTAATAGGAGCCCCAGGACATTTTAGCTAACAAATGAGTGCATCCCCACAGATCAACTGTTTATACAGCAGAATCCATCTCTGAAGCTAAAATTGGGCATCTCAGGAAAGAAATGGGCATCCCGGAGAAAGAAGCAGTGCTGTAAGATATCTGGAAACACAGATGCTTTCAGATATGTCCAAATCTGCTGTGTATTTTTGTCAGCAATTTAACCTCTCTGCTCCTGGAGACGATAAAAGAGCAGTGACAGAATGGCAGTTTGCATGAGCTGGAAGATAACAAGGTCTTAACAATCCACCAGGGACAGAAGAAACACATGTTACAGCTGTCAACTGGAATCCACAACTGCATCTTCTTGAAGCTCTCAATAACTAGCTCCAGGTCAAAGATATGACCACTCCGCAGAAGTTTATATTCTGGATCTGACTGTACTGAAGCCATGCCATAGGGATGAAACTGCTTTGTAGGCACCGGCAGATATGCAGATGTTATAGCTGGTGATGAAATGTTGCTGCCTAACCTCAGAAATAGTACGACTGGAAATCTATCTGGATCCAGTAATTAAAGATGGTGACCACATTCATTTTTATAGTTTTGCAAGAAAAATTCTCTTCAGTTCACATTTCTATCCTCAGAAACAATACGAAGTCCTGAAGAAAACAGACCAGAAATAGATTCAAGTGTCAGGAAAAGAAATGAAGAGATTGACGCAGACAAAATAAATAAATAAATAGTTCTAGCAGAAGAAAATCCAAGAAGGGAAGATGTGGAAGAATGGAAAATACTTTGAAGAGTTTGGTCAGAGTGAACCATCACTAGTTTATTCAGTCCACTGTTTAGGAGGGATCCTGATTCGTTAAGATATCTTTTCTAAGGAAAAGTGATTTAGCAATACCTCTTTGACGTCTCAAATTCCATTCCTGTGTCTGAGTGCTTGCTGTCACAGTTTCACAAAGCAGAAAAGAGTCTTCAAGTGAGAGGTAAATCAAAGGAAGAGTTCTTCTGATTTTAGGTGTTGGATTTGTTTTCCTAACAGTTCAGTGTACTGCTGATTTCAGAGTCTGAGGATTGTGACATGAGTACTTGAAGAATACAGCTAACAATCTAGAAAATAAGTCAGTGGGATAGAAAGGAGGAAAAATCATAAGTAAGCATTTTTTTGAGCATTAGATACATTAATATCTAATATACAGTAATATAAATAATGAGAAAAGGCAAGTATGTCCTAATCTTGAGGTCCATTAGGAAAGGGATTACATTCCCTTGGGTTGGACAGGAAGGTTCAGAAGTCATTATCGAGTCTATTAGCCCCAGAATAGGTTACGTTTCTGAGCGTGTACAGTAAAATACTGCTCTTATCAGAGTTTGGGTCCCAGGTTTCAGTCCTACTCTTGAAAAACCTACTCAGTGTTCCTTGATTTGAGAAGACCGTGATTGATCAAAGAGATGTTTTTAGGTTTGTTTGTGGTTCAGCTTTTCTACATTCGGTGTTGCTCAGACGTTTTGATTGTTTTTCAGGCAATTAAAAGCACACTGTAAGAACAAATGTCTGCGCACGTGCTTATTCTCCAAATTGTGCTGGCACTAAAGTCTCATAGAAGCAATAGCTTTCAGACAGGCACTTACATTAAGCACCATGTTGACATTAAAGGAAGTGGGAAAAGTGCCCTATAGACAGTTCCCCTTCCGATACTTCTCCCAACAGAAGGTAACATTTACTCCTCAGCTCAAGAGAAATTACCATATTAATTATTCAAAATACTTAATGCCATCAAACAGGAATGAATTTACCAGATGCAATCAAGAGCCAGACACAAGAAATCAATGGAGTTTAAAGTCCTTAGATCTTCATGAATAATTAACTGTGCACTCTTCTGAAGTGCAGGTAGTGGAGAGTGTATGAATTGCCTGAGGTGGAAGAGATGAGGTCAGTATGAATTGCTGTTCTAACCAAGAGTGAATTCTCCTTTCTTCAAAAACCTGTATCTAAGAAAATGTCAATACTCAAGGGAGCATTCTGTAGAGTTAATATGATGGACTGCCAGAGAGCTCTGAGAATGGATGCAGCTATGCAAATGAACTGTGCTTTGGACCAGAGGATTAAATTTACCGTGTTCTGGTAAGTGCACAGTGGTGCACATGGAGGTCAGAACTAGACATTCTTTAAGGTCCCTTTTAACCTAAGCCATTCTATGATTCTATGTCACTGGCACCAACATAATTAAGCCTGTTTCCTTCTTCCCTTCCTCCCTTCCTCCGTTCTTCCCTTTTTCCCTTCCTTCCATCCATCCATCCATCCATCCATGCATCCTTTTTTTCTTTCTTTCCTCCTTTCTTTCTTGAAGCTGTTGCTGGTACATAACACTGTTGGTTAAGAAATTATGCTCCTCTCCACATCCAGACAAATCTGTGACAGGCAAAATCTAGCCTAAAAGTTAAGATATGTATTACAGTCCATTGTGGCCTACAGGACAGAGTTCAACCTCTGTTGTTCCTCTTTCACTGGCTAGTGTTTCCACATTCTTCATGTCAGACTTATCAGACGTTTCTTCATGTCCTTTTTCTTGACATTTTCTAGTTTTCTCTTGAAAGTGTGTGCCAGTTTGGGTTGGCTAAGTTAGAGATAGGAATGTGATTTGCTCATTCAGTCTGCTTGCATACAAAAACTATATTGGTTTAACTGTCAGAATGGCCTTATTCCAGTAGAAGCAAACAAGTTTTAAAAATACAGAGTGAAATCTGCAATTCAAATCAGTGTAAAGCAGGAGAGACACAGACCTGTTGTTATGTGTCCAGAAGAGGGCCACAAAAATGATCCAGGGGATGGAACATATCCTCTACAAGGACAGGCTGAGATTGCTGGGGCTGTTCAGCCAGGAGAAGAGAAGGCAGTAAGAAAGGACAAACTCTTTTGCAGGGTCTGCTGTGACAGGACAAGGGAAAATGGTTTCAAACTGAAAGAGGGGAGATTTAGACTGGATATAAAGAAAAAGTTCCTTTACAATAGTGGGCTGCTTAGGATCATGTCCAGGCAAGTTCTGAAGATCCCCAAGGAGGAGACTCCATATCACCTCTGGGCACCCTGAGAAACAAGACTTAAAATGCAGATTTTTATTTTTATTTTTTATTTTTATTTTTTGCATCGAATCTTCTGCTCTTGCTTGTCTACTCACTGCTGAAAATTACAGAAAACCATTTTTGCCTCAAGATGAGGAGAATGCAAAAAATTAAACAGGAGAAAAAAAAGTGTGTGAGACTAAAGTAGATTGGAGTGCCATGCTCTCAGGCTGACTTACCGTGAGGTGTTGCTTCTTTTCAAACTGCAACAGGAACACAGCCCTTTAAGATCAGCTGGTGGGGCACAGTGTTTTCAAAACATTTTAAAAACAGAAAATGTCCAGACATCAGAACTGGAGGAAAACTTCAGACACAAAACCAGTCTTTCTTTCCAATAAATTTTTGAATATGAAGTGAAGAGGGCCCAAGCCAAAAAGGCAGGCATGATAGGGTGAGCTGGAATAGTGTGAGTGTTGGAGATAAATCAGTGGTGAGATTTTCTACATTCACAATTGCTAATGGGTTTCAAGGAAGCTTTACTTGGGTTCTTAAACCTGAGAATGGTAACTGTGTTAAAATCAAAGGAATTATTTTTCTGCGCTCATTGTATATAATGTTTACACTGTACCTATACTGATACATTGTGTTTGGGGACATTTCATTCCTTCTAATCTTCCAGTGTGTTCTGGGGAATGTACATGACAGTCTGAGTTCTCCGAGCCCTATGTAGCAACAGCATAGAAAGTGAAAATCTTTTCCCTTTCCAGGTAAGCACTGGCATTTGTGGCAGAGCTGAAAATAGTCAACATTTTTTTGCATGAACAACAATTGACTTTTCATTTTTCTAAGGAAGAGAATCAGTTTTATGTGAAAATGCATCAGGTTTTCCTCAGACAAAATACAGCCTCTAAGAACAATTTTGAATCAATCTGAAATGTCCTCTTTTGTCAAGTGATTACAGGCAAGAAAAAAATGATGGCTTTCTGATCTATTCTTGGGATTGTTTTTTGCAAGAGTCTCTGATGAAGTGAAAGGGATGTGGGTCATGATTTATTAGCACAATAGCATCACAAAATCTGAATTGGGTGTTTTTGTGCTGAGTGACACAGAAAAATGCTAAAGGATCAGTTGGATATCTACCACTCTCTCTTTCTGAACACTGTTCCCTATAGCATGATGGACTTAATCCCAGCCCTGCTAAGAAAGGAAAGAAAATGGAAATGATTATATGGATATTATTTTTCATAATATGTAGTTATTTGTAGTTTAATAGTACCTTTTCTGCTAGGTCAGGGTGGAGGAACATTTATTATTAGTAACAGAATGGTAATGCGGAACAATAATAATATCTCCAATTATTCTAATAATAATAATAATTCAGCAAGGGCTAATAAACACAGAGATGTGACCCATGGCTCAGGGAGTCCCTGAGCTGCAAATCACTGGAGTTTGGGAGAGTTTTATGAAGAAATATTGCTACATACTTGCCATCCGCTGGGCATCTATATTAGATGAACATTTGATTTGTTCTGATTATGCTATGTGTTATGTACATGTTTAAATCTCATTACTAGCTTTATCTTTTCAGTCCTAGCTTACAGGTTGTCTGACAGATCTGGTTTTGCTGTTTTTATTTTACATATTTTTATAACACCTCAGATATTTGCCCATGGCCTAGAATTTTACACTGTACAAGTTATGAATGCTATAAAATACTGTGTCCAAAGTATTGTACTATTCTAGAATGACCCTTCTGAAATACAAAGCCCTCAGGTGAAAGTTTACCTTTTCCGTACCTGAAGGCACAGGTAGAAGCAGGTACTAACTGGACGGTCATATCATGATTCAAGATTGGGGTGTTGAGCATCAAGTCTCTCAGATAATAAAATGATCTATATTCTTCCACTGATTCTTGATAATGAATTCACTCTTCTGGAAGATGATTAGAGAAGTCACATCCCATCGTTTCATTTGCTCAGCCCTGAAGAGAGTTCCCTTTCCAACCAGCCACTCAGTGACTTCAAGTAATTCTAGTGTAAATACAGTAAGACTAAAGAAATACTTGTGTACACCTGCCTGTGGATGGGTTCATACCTCTTATGTGGCCCATGAGGATGGTAGCATCGTTGAGTGAATTTAACAGTCTTGAAATGTGTTGTTCTTTCCAAAGAACTGTAATTGTTTTTCAGGTAAACTATCATGACTAAAAACATTTTATTGTCCTGTGTATAGGAATAGAGACTGTCAGTGAAACAAGATTTCCATTGCAAAATCTTCTGTTCCATTCCCATGTGAACAACCTAATAATTATAAGTACTATGATGCCACAAAGAGAGGCCCACCAGGGGTTTATGGCTATGTTATTGACATGCAGAAAGAGGAAAGCCAGAATCTGTTTCTATGAGATGATTCAAGAAACACAACTATTAGAGAAAAAACAGAGGTGCTGTAAGACCAATCTGACAATCAAACTACACATAACTTGAGAATGAAGTCAGTAAAATGTAAAAAACGGAGATAAAATGAGATCATTTAACAAGAGACGTCATGGGAAAAAGCAAGCTTCTGTGAGTGTGCCATTAAGCAAGCACAGCAAACATATTCAGAATGCTAAAATCACTCTGTGGCATGGAGAAACTGTCAGCAGATATTGTGAGGAAAGCAAGAGTCTTGTCTTTTATATGTTACCAGTCTTCACAAAAAAGCCAACTGAGCAGTAACTAGTCCAAGAAATAGTAATGTGAAAGATCCTACACTCAAATTTTGACAGGAAAAGAACCATGGATACTAGCCAAATAATTTAATTAAAATCAATCGGGCATGTTAAATTCCACCATACATATTTAAGTAATTTGTTGATGTCATCTCAAATCTTCAAGATGTTCTGTAAGAAAAGGAGAATGGAAAAGAAAACATCACCAAGCATGCTTTTGTAAAGGTGAATAGGACAAAAAAGAGAGAGAAGAAGAACCGAAAACAACAACAACAAACATGGAGAGGAAGCTTCAGTTTCTATAAAAATTCCAAGAAAATAAAACTGAACAGACAATGTCTAAGTATACAGGATGACAAAGAAATGGGTTTGTCAAGAACAAACAAATGCTGTTTCCTTGCATGGCAAGATAAGAGCATTGTGGAGCACTGTGAAGGGGGTGAAAAGCCTCCAGTACTTGTCTTCAGTGGAGCTTTGTAAGAGTGTGACATGACATTCCCATCACTGAGCTAGAGAAACATGACCTAAACAAAATTACTCTAAGGGAAGGCAAACCTGACTAAAACCTGTGTCCAGAGAGCAGGGCAAAACCACACTGACAGATAAATTGTTTTATCAGATAGAGTTCTTGAGAGATTTGTGCTGGATACAGCTCAGTGCTGCCATAAATATACTGAATAGCGAGATCAAGCATAGGGTTATTAATTACTGACATGGGAAGGACTAGTGTGGGAAGGACTTAATATGTTGCAAGATGTAGTGGTTAGTCAAAATGATGTAGAAAAATGTGAGAAAAAAATGATGTGAAAAGAGTGGCTGCATATTTTCCTAGATCAGCATACATCCTCAATTTTGATAAAACTAATTATCAAAATGTAGCCTAGGGGATACCTGGCAAGGTAGCAGTTTTGCTGAAAAATAGATTTGTGGCCAAATGCAAGAGAAAAACTTAATGTTCTGGCAAAAATGGAAAGTACATTACGAGGATATGTGAGAAGAAACTTGCAAAAAAGTGACTTTCTGTTTTATTTAACATCATTAAAATACTGGCTCCAGTTGCCAGTTTCTCCTCTGAGATAGATAATAGTAGTTTAAGTAGCAATGCACTGAACAATGGGAAACAGATCACTGGTGTGGATTACATCATTTTTATACAAAGAAATCTGGAAGGTCACTTGAGAGAGTTGCTAAATACTGTAGCCCAATAGAGATGTCCCCAGGACCATCTGGTAGGAAAGCTGACCAGGAACACACACAGAGAAGTTGCAATTCATAGATCCATGTACGCATGGCTAGCCACACAGATCCTAACATTAAGGCAACTCTTGACTCTCATTAACACAGGCAGGACCAACAGCATTATCCTGTTCCCTTCTCTTGGCAGCTCAGCCTGTGAGGTGACCTTATACCACTGACCCACTGGATTTGTGTCACTCCTGTCCATGGAGGCTGAGATTCTGGACAGCTCTGGAGGACTCCTATAAATCCACAAGCATGGATTTATATCTAACTAGATCTCTGGGGCTCCCCCACTGTCCTTGTTATTCTGGGCTCCCCTGTGCCTCTCTTATGGGAGAGCAGCCAGAGCAACATGGTTTTTTAGGGCCATCCATGCTCAATTGGTCTGCCATGGTCCCTTGTGGGTGTTGTATAAACCGAAAGTACTGACTAAATGTGTATTTGAGCTTGTGCATCATTCTGAATGCAGCTGAAAATAAGCACTTATACAGAAAAAGAATATAAGCTTTTCCACTTAATTTTGGAAACACTGAGTTAAAAAAAGGGCTTGAATCGCCACCTGTTATTGAATGTGCAGATGTTGAAAACAGCTGGCAATCCACTATCCTTATGGTTGTACTGGAGTCTCATACAACTGTAATTTTGCATCTTGCACAACTTATGCTTATGCTAAGATACAGACAAAAATCACTGTCTGTGCTTGATATGTTACCCCTATCCTTTCGTCCTCCTGATTGTATTGATAGGACATATGATGTCAGCAATTTCTATCACTGAGTGGTTTCTCCACCCTTTCTCAAGAGGCCAGTTTGTCATCTGGTTGCATGCAATGTCAGAGCACAGTGTGATCTTTTGATTTGCTTCTCAAGGACAGGAAAGCTTGCCTAACAAAACAGTCCTCCCTGAACTAATCCAGCAGCTGTTTAATGTGCTTAAATATATACGAATTTGCAAGGAGCTGACAAAGCAATCACACGAGGCTCAACCCTGGCAAAGAGACTTAGCGTCCTTATCAACAGAGGAGCTAAGGCAGGAGAAATTCCTAGGCCAGACTGTCCCAATGAGCATCATCTCAAACTGCTTTGACTTCAAGAGCAGATAATTGCTCAGCATAGAAAAGTAGCTTGTCACTGTGCCTCTATTAAGAAATATGCACTGGCATGTAGAGAGAACTGGAAAGTGAAAGGATTCCTTCAGAGTGCTTGAAAAGAAACACCTAAAGCTCTCAGAAGAGCAGAGAGAGAAGTCAGGCTCCTGGAAGCAGATTTCAGCAATAGGAAGTATGCTGGGAAGAGCAATCAAATCCATCTAAGTTATACTTGGCATATCTTTGGCTCTGCACTCTGACACTCAGGTCTATTGGTTTTAATTTACCATCAGTACCACTGACCTTTAGGTTGTGTTTTCTTCTGATGTCTCTTGCTTCCATAGGAATAAAGTTCAAACTTCACAATTCAAGTGTCTTGAATTGGAAGAGAATCCCATTAATTACTGTCACTGAAACTGTCAATTCTTCATTCTTATCTTCTTGGTCCCTACAATCCCTCCCTCGACCTTTCTTGTGCAGCAAGTTTCTGACACACAAAACTATCTCAAGGTACTCAAATCCGTATCATTCAAACAGTGAGGTTCCTCAATACCATTTCTGCTCTAACCATATTCGTGTCTAATTACTTTAATTCCAGGTAATTCTTATAAGGCAATCTGGTTTCACTAGGAAATTGTCATCCTGGGAAATTTCTGCTTTTGCTATCAGTGTTTTATATGGACAAATAATTTTCTCTAGAGTGTTTCTTATGAAGTGACTCTTGGACATATTTGGGCATTAATCAAGAGAGTAGGAGAAGAAAATACACAATAAGAGAAAGAATACAGTGGATTTGAATGCAAGGACTCGGAGAAGTGCCTCTCAACTTCAGATAACATTTTGCAGAATTGTTGGTTTGAAAATTCTTCTCTCTCCAGAGCACTGTGGATGGGATTCTAGTGTGGTATATTCATTTGTGAAAGAAAAGATCACCTATCAGAGTAGCAAATAAAAGTAAAATGTGCATGTGACAAAAGAAAAACTATCCATCAATACACTTGACTGAAATGTTGAGCTCTTTGGATACACAAAGGTCAGCCTTGATTTGATTCATGAAGATTTAGCTGTACAGAGATTCTGTTGTGTTCAAAACAAAATAAAAATCGTGAGGATGCAGCTGCATAGCAGTTTGGGATTAACAACTTTATTCTGCTTTCTCTTTGGCTGAGTGAGAAAGAGAGAGGAATCAACTGTGCATATTTAATCAATCAGATGTGTCTAATTTAATTGTTTATATCAGGTTTTCTAACAAAAATTGTAGTAGTACAAAAGGTGCACCTGCATCCAATTATTGAAGAGAACGAAAAGAAAAGCGTAGGAGTGTTGCAAAATACTCAGAGAACCCTGTGAGGTTGTTGTGACCTCTCCAAACAGTGGTATTTGAACTGCCTTCAAAGACAGGCACAGAACTAGTCAGAAGACAGTGGTCTCACTTTGCCATATCATCTGTGGATGCTAAATCTCTTGATGTTTCCTTTCACTGAAAAACAAAACCACAGTTGCATCTGGGAGAAAAATCCTCTGCTCTAGTCTGCTCTCTGCAAGATAAGATACCCTCCTGGCTGCTGCAGCACATGTTCAGATCCCTGTTCTTTCTCATGAACAGGAAATCATGTAATCGCAGAAAGCAATTTCAGGACTTCCTCTAGTATCATAGAATCATAGAATGGCTTAGATTGGAAGGGATGTCAAAGATCATCAAGTTACAATGCTGCTGCCTTGGTCAGAGTTGACAGTCAGTGACTCATCCAACTTGGTCCTGAATGCCTCCTGAGATGAGGCATCCACAACCTCCCTGGGCAGCCTGTGCCAGTGGCTCACCACCTTCTGAGCAAAAAAAATTTCCCTAACATCTAACCTAAGTTTTGCCTATGTCTAAAGCCATTCCCTCTTGTCCTATCCCTATTAGAACATGTAAAAAATCAGTCCCCTTTCTGCTTATAAGCTCTCTTCAAGTATCTGAAAGGCTGCAATGAGATCTAATCGGAACCTTGTCTCGTTCAGCCTGAACAACTCCAACTCTTCCAACCTGTCTTCATAAGGGAGGTGCTCCAGCCCTCTAGTCATCTTCGAGGCCCTCCTCTGGACCTGCCCCAACAGCTTCACATTCTTCCAGTGCTGGGGGCTTCAGGTCTGGGTGCAGTACTCCACATGGGGTCTCACAAAGGCAGAGCAGAGGCCGAAAACTCCCTTCCTCTCCCTGCTGCCATCCTTCTGATGTCCAGGGTACAGTTGGACTTTTTGGCTACATGCACACACTGCTGATTCATGTCCAGCTTTTCATCCATAAGGATTCCCAAGTCCTTCTTTGCTGGGCTGCTCTCAATGAGCTTTTTTCCCAGTCTGCACGCATATCTGGGATTGTCCCAATTCAAGAGCAACACCTTGCACTTGGCCTTGTTGAACCTCTTTAGACTCTCATGTGCCTACTTTTCAAGCCTGTCCAGGTCCTTCTGGATGGCGTCCCATCCTTCTATCACGCAAACTGCTCCACTTAGCACCACTAATAGACCTGACCTCACACAGTCTTCAGTATGCACAGGAACTCCAAAAATCTCACTCAGCTGTAGGTGCATCTTTAGCTGGAATCATTATCTTTTGGAAGATTACTCTGAAAAAACATGTAGCCTCATTTGCAGACAATGACAGCAAGACCTAACAGCAGATCTGGGAAATTAAGCAACCCCTAGCAGCCCTGGGGAAGGAAAGTTCTAGTTGCTTTACAGTCCTTCCAGCACAATTTCCTGCAGTACTCAGCCCAACCTGCTTCCTGAGTTCACAAATGAGCTGGCATCATAGAGATGAAACATCCTGTAGCTCCCGTGCTAATTGCAGACTCAATCAGTTTGAACTAGCAAGAGGCACACTTTGGCCTTCAGAGAGCTCTGAATGACAAGGATTATGTAGAAGCACAGGATGAGATGACTCGTGATTTGCTAACAAGGGGAAAAGAAATTATCAAACAGCAAGAGCTATCTTGAACTACAAAACAGATATTAAAGCAGCTTAAATGTACAAGGAAAGACATTGAGATTTGACACTGCAGTCACATCAAGTTCTCCTATCACAGATGGCACTTTATGTCCTTTCTATGCAGACAAGCCCCATCAGGAGACATACCTGAGCCAAAAAATCCTGCTGATAAATCCCATGTACTCATTTGTCCCTTTAAAATTTGTGGAAGCTGATGGAAGCTGAGCAGAAATAAATGCAGTTCACTCTACTGCCTGTAGGAATGGCTTGAAAGGCAGCTAAAATATCAGCTAATGGAATTTATCTGTTGGAGTATAACATGAATAAAACATGTTTTGCTGTCTGCATGCATTTCTCCTAGCTGCCCTTCTGAGAAAAATCCCTGTTTCACATGGCTATTTGGACAGCAAAAAATAGGACCTGAATGACCTTGTTCTGCTGGGGGTAGTGGCAGACAATCCTTCCTCAAAATGAGACAGGACTACTTCTGACCCCTGGGACACAGTTCAAAGGTAGAGATTTTCAAACACATTTAAGCTGACAATTCATATCTGAAAATGTAGGCCATTAAAATTAACGGATGTGAATAACAATTATATTTATAAATTGGAGCCAGTCACAAAATAGCACTATGGAGATTTACCTTGTTCTGGGAGAATGCTTTTTTTGTGCTCCCTATCCCTATCCCTGGAAGTCTGTTCAGTTAATTCTTGGTCATACTATTTCACTCAAATAAAAAATAATGAAACAAGTATTGGAAAGTTGAAGAAGTTGAAACATTTCATTTCATTATTGTTAAAGTGTTAAAAAAAAAAAAAATCAAATTTCCATACTTGAGCGCATGTTTTTTTTCCCGAAGTTCACCTAAATGTAATAATAAGAAGAAACAGAGAGAAAAAAATGCCTTTATAAATAAATGAAAGATTTAATTTGATTGAACATGCTCTCTTTTGAAGGAAAAAGGGCTATATTATTGGGGAGAATAATTTGTTGCAGGTTGGCCTTGATACAAAGAAAAAAAGTTTTATCAGTGAGCTGAAATATTGATTACTGATACAGCTCTACCACAAACAGATAACACATAACAGAATAAAGCAAAGGGATAAAAAAAAGGATTACAACTCATGGGCAAATGCAGCTCAAACATTCCACTGCAGTGTCTCCCTCGTTGCACAGTCAGGTGTATAAATCTAGACAAAGAATAACCACATGCTCTGGAAGATCAAAAGGACAAGCACAGCAAAAGAAACCTCATCTTTAAATTGGGGAGCTTCCTTGTAGGCTTTTAGATTTTTTCACCTGTCCTGATTTTATCAGGAAATGCTCTAAGCACTTAGAGCTTTCTTCAGACATCCCTTGTAGTTACTCATAGAACAGAAGAGAAGGTAGGGAACACACAGAAAGAGTGAAAAATTTCCCAGCCATTTATCTTTTTCTTCATTTCCAAGTTAGCAGTTAGTTACTTAGGGACTGGTAGAAAACATCCAGAGTAAAGCAGCACCAAAATTCCTTCTGTCTCAGTCTAAGGGCCAGAAAGTGATAGATGGTCCCCAGTACAACTCTGGAGGAATCTGTAGCATCCTAAGATCTGGTTCATCTACATCAGACTGAGTTGGCATTCCATCTATATATTTGATGAGTTACCAAAGGAAAGGCTAAGGCCCCCTAAACATTCAATAGGCAGTCAGTGCTGGATGACAGCCACTGATCAATTTTTCCATTCACTTGCCTGAACCTTGACTGCTCATTTCTCAGGGAATATATTCAAGAAATTCAAACGGTGGTGGTGGTGGCGCCACTGTCCCTGGAGGTGTTCAAGAGACATGTAGACATTGTACTTAGGGACAATGTTTAGTGGTCAGTACTGGTGGTAGGTGGATGGTAGGAGTAGGTGATTTTAGTGGTCTTTTCCAATGTTAATAATTCCATGACTCTGTGATTCTGTGTGAGGAGAGTCCTCCACATTTCCACATATCAGGTATTTGAAACAGAAGATTTCCGCCTCTCCTATTGTCGCACACCGTAAATGACTGCTACACTCAGAGAAAGGAGCTATCCCTACCTTCTATCTTGCCAAGTGCAAAGCAGCAGCTTCTTGCTCCTTCTTGCCCTTTGTCTTCTTGAATTCTTCAGCTTTTGTGTGTGTGTGTTTCACTGTTTATTTTCAAGGAAAATAGTATATTTAAAAAAAAAAAACAAACAAGTGTCAAAATTTCTCACTGAGAATAAATGCATTTTTATCTATTCTTCTTGTTTCGGGTCTGACCCTCTCTTAGGCAAGTTCTATAAATTATGCACTAGGAAGGTGGAAGGTTTGACTGTTTGTTTGCATATTTATTTACGTTTTAGAGCTTTTTGCGCTGTTTTGGGCTAAAAGGGTCATCAAAATCTACAGCAGAAGGATAGAGGGAGAAAATAAACATACATCATCAGATTCTCAAAAGACAGGAAAAAAACTGCCCTGGTAGACCTTCCCTATCTCTCACTGTTTTCTCTGTTGGTGGCTTTTATACTCTGCCTGTGCTACGAGAAACTATTCAGTATTTAATATCATCCAGGAGCATCTGTTGATGTGGGGACAACAAACCAGTTAATTCAATAACTCAGAGTGTTCAAGTGAAGAACAGTGCTTTACAATGTTTTTAATGCATTTAGAGACTGCAAGTCTGAGCCAGCTGAACCCTCTCCTATCTATCAGGGCATTTATAATCATTATATACAACTCAAACATGCAGCCTGATTTTGCTCTCCTGAAGCAATGGCAGCTTTCTTCTTTATTTATCATGTTAGCTGTGGAGGGTTTGCAACTAAGATTTTATCTAGGACTTCTTATATATAGGATAAATAACTTGTACACTGAAAAGACTTTAACAATTTTCATCAAGGCCTATCCAAAGATGCCATGAAGTGCTAAAAAAATATTTGGAGGAGTACAAACATGTGGCTTGAAGCAGCTGGTCATTATAGGGTCCCATTAGATAATATTTTGCTTGAAAAAATAAAGCAAGAGAGTTTTTCAGAGACGTCAAAATATTTTGACACAAAAGGGTGCTTCTGCTTTGGAATGAACTCAAAATTCCTTTTGAAAAATATAAAAGGCCTAACCAATGGAATGCTTTATTTCTTCATAAACATTGTTATTTTTCATTCTGTTGTTTTGTTTCCTAATGAAATATATGAGCTGGATATTAGCAATTGGACACAAAATGATTTTGTTTTGTTGAGTGTGGAATATGAAGTGGTGGTCTATTTTTTTTTTTCTCCTTTTTTTTTTTTTTTTTTTTTT